>JAKSZP010006689.1:0-187256 GCA_022478985.1 Massospora cicadina
AAGCAATAGATTGATGAAAAAATTAAAAGTGTTCCCAAGGGCCAATGAACCATTAAGTTGGTCATGTACTGATGATTAGGTCAAGTCCAAAAAAGGACCTCTGAACCATAGAAAACTGGCAGGTTTAAGTACCCAGTACCCAGTTTGGGGGAAAAAAATAAAAAGATGGACCGCTGAAATAAAACAAGGTCAAGTCCCATTGAAAAAAAGTATAAATAAAAAAATTGATAAAATATATTGGAAAAAAGATAATAAACTGCATAGAAAAAAAAACGATATAGTTTTTTAATTTTTATTTTTAGTAATTGTCCTTAATATGGGGATGATTCCGCCTATGTTGCCTATTGGGGGAGGGATTATGGATCGCAGTAGGAATGAATAGCCTGTCAAAATTGATGTGAGATCAGATGATAGTGAGGACTTTACTTAGACAAAACCACATTCTTTGAGCGGATGCAGAGCCCTGAGAGAAAGTGACTAGGGAAAGGGAACTTGAAATATTGAGAGAAGCCAGCTGTGAAACTCCAGAGCATAGAGCAAAGCAACAGTATAAGAAGAGGCAGTCAGCAAATAACCCTGAGTAATCCCAATATGGTAATGGAGCCAGAAGATTTGTCTTGAGCGCCTGTCAATGGGCTTCATCAAGAACACTGGACATATGAGCTGGCAGCAAACAAGGGATGCTTGACGGGGGTTGCCAAATCATGTCCCCTATTAAAGCCATCAGCGGAAGATACTGATGGGAAGTACCTGAGATGAGATAGTTGTGCAGGGAGCAAATTGCATCCTGTAAGCGACGATTATGGGATTCTTGGAAGCTGAAGCTGAAGGAATGATAAAACCTGGGGGAGGCTGGAAGATTTGTGGACCAACTTCAAAAAACTTGGATGGCAAAGCAAAGAGCATAAGCAATGATATCCCAATCTAGGATGTTCTCAAGATTGGAGGGGTTCAGCGCTAGGGCAAAAGTCTTGGTGACTTGGGCCTGGAGTTCGACGTAGGGGAGCTTGAAATGAATACTGTTACTGATGATGAGCTCAGTTTCCAGGACAGCGGGTTTGTAGAATTGTCTGAGTCAGAAGAAGAACTCATGAAGCAGATCTAACATGGAAAGAAAAGAGTGATTAAGAGCAAAAACATAATCTCAGGAGCATCCACGATGATAGTGCATCTGCAAAAGATGCCAAATCCAGGAGAGTTCCAAAATTTAACTCTGGAATTTATGATAGAGGAAGAATCAGCCAAGAGTTGTTCAAAATGATCGCAAGCCTGGTTTCAAAGGGATTGGTTACAGTTTCTAGTAATTAAATTGAAGGATAGCTGCTGGAGCCAGACTAGGCGTATGAGTCCTGGAAGGACCATAGAGGTTCCGTCATGCATCCTGACTCATCTTCTGGAAGAGCCAAAGATCTTTATCAAGAAAATTATTTAGAAGCTGCTGCTACCCCAACTTGGAATTTGACATATGAGCTGGACAAGAGGAGGATGCTGGAAATAATGGAAGTTGACATTATGTACTCTACAATCCATTAAGCTCCAATTTCGGAGAAATTAATCTCAAAATTAATGGGATAAGCTCTCCAAGAAAAGAATTAGTAATGACTTGATCCAAGTGGTTATGGGAGAAATAACAAGGGCGAACTAAAATTAAGTAACTTGATTGGGCTGCAAAACAAACATTGACGGCAAGAGTCTCCTGTCTAAGATGAGGATAAAATCAGGAAATAAAGGACAAAGGACCAAGAATCCTGAATATGAAAGTGGGTCATATGCCCTGATAGGGGGAAAACCAGATCCTGGGACTTAAATCGTCACAAGTAAATTGATCAGCCTGGTATGACAGAAGGTCATGGGGACCACGCTCTTAATAGGCGGTAGCAAGGAGGAAGAGGAAGAGAGCCGCATGTGAAGGTCATCTCAAGCAGCGTTGAGTATTAATGATCATACTCCGCTTGATCCAATGAAGTATTCAACTGAGTGTCTGAAGCGGTGTTCTCATGTCCCAGTCCTTTTCTTGCTGAAAATCTAAGCAAGAGGGGGATGTGTTGGGATTTTTGCCCATATTCCCAACCTGATTGATTACCAGGAATCGCTAGGGGATAATTCCCTAAGGCGAAGTAAATTGAAAATCAGTTGGCCTGAATTTTGGAGTAATTATGTTTAAGGGATTTTGGGATATTTGCCTAGTTGTATCTGTCAGGGATTGTCAAGACAAATACTTAAGATCTCATCGGGTGGAGTTACTGACGAAATAGGGGTGTCTGATAATGATTAACTATCTGATGTACCGATTGGGATCAGTTAGGTTTCATCACTGACTGATTGGGAATAAGTAGCAAGTTGTGAGGCGAGTGATGCTGCCTGCAACTAGTGAATTAATCAGTTGGCGCGTGACCTGCCTTAATGGGTAATAAGTCCCATTACCTAAGCAGGTCGCTAGCCAAATATAGTTTGCTTGGATCAAGAGGAAAATGTTAGGGACACGTTTTCTGACTCTTTCCATTTAGGTCTTGAGGATGTCCAATGACTGAATCCTAGCCAGGATGGGGAAGACCATCGCTGCTGAGACGAGGATGGGTGATTAAATGGCAAAGGCTGCCGTTTCATTGAAGAGGTGTCAACTGAGGGTTAGATGACCAAATACCCACTATATATTCCCTAGAATTCATTTATAATAAAAAACAGTATTTATGAGAACAGCATTTAGTAAAGAAGTTCTATAGTTTTTCATCTTGTATATAGTTTAATTAGTAAACTATCATCAAATTTCAATTGTTCTATTCTTCTCAAGGATATAATTACTGTGTGCGATAATTGGGAGACTCTTAAGGAAAAGAGTAAAGATCTGAGCGGGGATCTAGAGAAGAAGGAGAAACAATCGGGGATTGCAGCTGACTGTGTGTTGGACCAAAGAGACTGTCACCAGGGAATCTCAGAGAAGATCATATTGGACAGAATGAGGGAACGAATCCCTAGATCACATCTCAAGTATTTTATAAGGAATACTGGTCGAGTGTTGGGCTGAGATAAGAATTCTACTCAACTACAGATAATAGTCGTCATACTAATATCAACCAATAATCTAAAATACTATATAATGCAGAAAAGGCGCACAAGAAACCAAACATGTGCAGTAATAAGTTTACTGGGGTTGTTTGCCAATAAACCAAGAACAGTAAACTTTACCAGGCCAACTTTGCACCAGTAAGTAAATCTAATTGTGCCCTTACAAGGACTATTTAGATATTGGCTTCCTTACTGAATAGGATGCGGCCGCTGCAGCAGCAACGCCCTTAATTTATAAAAACACACCCATTACCACCAACTGAACATCTCTCCCAAATTGTACCACACCCATGGTGATCTTTACAACCTTCCCTCCCACCTTCCCCCTCAAACACTGTATGCAGTGCAGATGTCAGGGCTGTCCACTTATGGCACAAACCTCATCCTCCAATTCCTTGTCCCAAGTGGTGCTGAGCGCCTAGCGGCACCTTAGGAAATGGCCACCATTACCCCACCAGATAAACATGCCCAGCACATCCCACTGCATGCCTATATCCCATCTGCACCTGATTATTTCTTTTGGGCTCGCTGTAAGTCCCAGGGAACGTCCACTGTGTGTTGATTGGGCTCTTTTCCCATTTCTGAGTAAGAATGTACCAAAGATGGTGGCTGTAACCCTCGTTACCCAGGGCAACCTCACCCACATAGTAGATGAGCACTGGTTAACAGCCCTCCCTCTTTGGATTTCTCCTCAGTGCCCACACTTACCTCAGCAGAACTAGTACATTTAATCAGGGAAATTTGCACTGAGATTGCCAAAATGAAGTCGATTGGTCCAAAATTGAGTGAAAACAAGTTCAATGATTTGATTCCACATAGTCAAAAAGGGATGAAGACTGATTCACTGGCAGAATCACAACAGTTTTGATTCAGCCAACACCGCAATCAACAAAATTAACCCCCTCCCAAAATTGTTGGGGGATGATCCCTGACATGCAGGAAGAAGTATTGGACACCATTGATGAGGGTTCAAAGCTCCCTAACAGCACGGGCGTTGTGGCCTATGCAATGCTTTTGAACAAATGAACAGCCTAGCGACTGGGCATGGGTGAGTTGGACATCCTGAACCCGTTCCAACCAATTGGGACCACCCCTACGTCAGGTGGCCCTGCGGGATTCCCGCTGCTCCTCAGGTCAAACACCATCATGCCAACTGTCAGAAATGCAGTTGAGCCTCAGTTTGGGCATTCAAGTTTGAACCAACAGTGACTCGGCCTGCCAGCGAATTCTTTAATGTCAGTTCCCACTGAACTTACCTGCCCCCATTCCTAAATAATTCGCCGGTTAGGTCAAAATTGAGGGTTTCAAACCTGACTTGTCCCCGCATCAAATTTAAAATCTAAAATCTATTTGAGGTAAGCCAAACAGGGGATGGACATTACTGATAAAAAATAACAACTGAACACAAAAAAAACGCCAAAATGCATGGCGAGACACCAAAACAAAAAGGAAAAATAATCTACCAGGTGTAGCAGTTGTGAACCGCTTACCCACCATGGTGGAGGGGGAGGGGGAGCAGGTGGATCATCGAATTCATCTTCACAAATGAAGAGGCGGATCAAAGATGAGAGCAAAGGGGTTGGTGCATCTGCAGGCTGTGGGTCAAGGCAAAAATAGAAAATTGTTAACTTCTTTGGTAAAAATCTTAGCTTGGAGCATAGCCTCCAGGAATTCAGCACCATGGTGTTCAGCTTGTATGTGTGCATTGAGAAGCTGAGAGAATTTTGTGATATTAACTCTGGTGATGCGTGTGGCGGGGGATTATTCTGCCAGTGCAACCACTTGCTTGATAGCAGAGGTGGCAGTTACCCTTAATCGTTCAATTTCCATTTTTGAAACCTCAGGGAGATTGGCAGGGTAATCAATTAAATGTAGCCCTTCATTAAATTCAGTGACAGATAGTGCCATGGCTTTGCGGAGATGACGGCTATCAGGAGAGGCCACTGCAGCCTTGGAAATTTGATGGTCACTCAAGAATGGAGTAGCGGTGGGTTTGGGGACATATTTCTTGGGTGGGAATGGGGCATCGAAATCTGAAGGTAGATATAGTTCCAAATTGATTGGAAAGTTTGGAGGTGGGACAATTTCCCCAGATTCAGTTAATTCATCCAATAAGTCCCAGGGATTTTGGTTGAGCATGATTGATTCAGAGGGACGTGTTTTTAGTTGAGTAAGTTTTGTGGCGTGAAGTTGGTTGGATTAAATTTGGGTCCAAGACCTGCTCCTGATTGGGTATATAGTGAGAAATTAAGCCAGCTTGAGCTTTGGTTGCAAAGGTTTTGTTGATTTTTGAGCGTTCGTCTGGAGGGGTGGGGGCAGCCAAAATCCCCATTCAAACGCTGTTTGTGTGGCCTCATGTGTGGGCTTGGCGGATTCTCTTATTTTGAATTGTAGCTACAGTTTTTTGGAATGATCCAACTCATGGCAGAGGGGGTAAATGGCGCGGCCGTTGTCATTATGAGCTCAAAAAGGTGATCTGGTGCAGATGGGATATGGGCACGTGGTTGGATGTGCTGGGCTATGGTTGGCTGGTGAGGGGTAATGGTGGCCATTGCCCTTGGTGCCACTAACCGCTCAGCTCCACTCGGGACCAGAAAGTGGAGGATGGAGTTTGTACTATATCTGGACAGCCCCATCATTAATTCTTCATAGAGTGTTTGAGGGGGAAGGTGCAAAGGAAGGTTTGCAAAGGTCACCACCATTGTGGTGTCGCTGGGGTGGCATGTACAAATTGTGGTATTAGGTGTGTTTAATATATTAAGGGCGTAGTTGCTGCAGCAGCTGTGTCTTCTTCAAAAGGAAATCAATATCAAAATAGCCTTTATAAGGGCGGAAGTCAATAAACCTGCTGGTGAAAATGTAAACATTGCCAGCTCAATTATTGCTTTGTCAGTATATGGGAGAAGCCCATATCTGACTCAGAGGCAAAAGCGAATATTGATCAGAGTAGGGAAAGTGGGTAGGGCAGGTTGGGTGGACTTACGCTAAGTGTAATAATAGTCCTTTGGAGGGACAAATCGGCCCAATGCATTAGGCGGACTGGATGAGCCAGTTCACAAGCGTTTGACTGCTGGGTGAAAACGCTAGCAGATGGAGCTTAGCTGCCCCACGCTGAGGCAGCAGGTGGTGGATTCGCTGACATAAATGAAAAAATGATATGGTGTGGGTGGCGATGGAAAGTTTAATGGATGCTTTAAAAGAATTCGCTTGAAAGTGATGTAAAGCAGAAAGAAAAAAAACCTAACTTTGGTTGAAAGTAGAATTCTCTCCCCGCATCAATTGACCACTATTTAATCAGTTGCATTGCACTGAGAAAATTGTTGGTCAAATTTTTCACTTTCCTTTACAATAAAAATTTGCCTCAAACCTATCAAATTTGATTCTATTGATATCCTTCTGGACGCATTTATGATGGATTTTCTCTGGTGGCCCATCAGTCCTTATGTCAGAGTGGCTCTACCAGTATTGATGGTCACTATGCCCTTACCATCATAAGCTGGATTCAGCGAGATAGATACTTCTGGCAAAACAACTCTATAATTACAAACTTTCGCCAACAATATACTAGGATCTTGTGGCCTTACATCCACCATCTCCAAGCAAAGATCTTTCCCCTTGTCTCCCCAGTTGGATTATCCATCTATTGGTGACCTTGTAGAAACCATACCTTTCGGTACCACCCCTTGAAGTAAGACCTCCAGTGTTAGGGGCGGTCTCCATTTGGTTTGTTTTCAGGTTGCTATACACTATTACCCTGCTAAACGATTTATCATTTCCCAATTACCAGCTTCATACAACATCATAAATGCGGCAATCATCTGGCATTCTGGCTTGCTTTTTAGGCGCTTACAAATCCTGACTGGCAGGCCGGTATAAACTTCTTCTGCAAATTCATGACATAATTAACCAACCATTGTTTCCAGCCACTTCTGCCCTGCTCTTTAAGGTGGGCGTTGTAGTGGTTACCCTCTACCAAATGAACGTGCAATCAGTAGTCTGCTTTTTGTTATTTGTTTTGTCACTTGCCAATTTTTGGGAATAGTATCCACTCTACCTTAGAGAAATCTCTTCAAGCTGGCCGAGCTGCGTGGATTGCTACCCCACCCCTCCTAATAGCCCAGAGGAAATTTCACATGTTCCTTCCTGAGAGATAGTAAATCAAGTTCTTGACGCCCTCGCTGAGGTGCAAATGTGTTTGAAAATTGCGCTTAATAATGCCGCTGCATTATCTCATGCCCAACAAGGGGGTCACTTTATTGGACGCTGTGGAAAGGGACGCCCATCAGTGGGTACGAGGCCTCTGCGCTCTTCCTCACAGATGGGAGATCCCACTTCGCCGATTGCCATCATATTGGCTGCCTTGAAACCTCCGGTGTCATGCTCAGACCACTTATTCAGATTGCTCTATACTATGGCCAAAGCCCCTAGCTTGGCTTGTTTGATCTCTACCTTCTGTGACCTGGCTTCCACACTGGACCTCTCTAATGATATGCTTCAGACAATCTTTAGATTAGGTTTGGATTCATTTCTGTTCACCATGAGGTTTGGTCCACCTCAAAAAGGAATGGTAGATCAAATATGTGCCACCATGACGATGATTAATGCATCCCCTCACCATGCTTCCCGCCATCAAAAGGTAAATTTTATGATAGGATTACCCAACATGACGCGGACTTAGTGTCTACCATTGAACCAGTGATAGTTTAATCTTCTGATCCCATCACTACTCCTGCGTCCAAGTTGGCTGATTCCGATTCACCTATAAATGAATCAGTAAAAGCTAATATGGAGGAAGTCGGCTCTCACGACCTCGTTCTTCCCATCTTTACTTCAGGGAAAGCCTTCAACCTTCCCCCAATGTGCCAGCTATTTCTTCAGTCACAACAGAGACGCCCTAATCTTCCAATAATTAAAACTTCGCTTATTTCTTATTGTCTATGAAGATTAGTATCAGAACCCACCAAGTCTCCTTTGAGGCCCTGGTGGACACCAGAGCCACAGGTAATTTCATGAGCGTCAAGTTAGACTAAAAATTAGAACTGGACATGGACGTGGGTCCAATGGTGATGGTGGGGTTCTTCTGCCTCCTAGACCTCATATATTGTCCATCGGCCAGTACCTTTTGAGGTACACCAGTTTAGCTTCTGAAATCATTTTTCCACTATGTTGAACATGGTGTTTCCAGTGATCTTAAAAGTGGGATGGTGGAGCTGACAAGATGTCAAAATCCACTGTAGTCTAACATGTTGTCATTCATTAATGATCAACTGGAGGGAAAATTTCCCCTGATCAACACTCTTAAGAAAACTCAAGGTCGCAGTTCTATTACTTCCCTCATCTCTCCTGTGGGCATACCGGCCAATTTTCCAGAAATCTAAATGTGCTATTGAAGTATCTTCTATTCTGAAAATGTGGATCATGACTTTTCTTCCCTGTAATGATAACATCAGTTACCATGATTCGATTCAAGAAGATAATTTTGATAATCACACAGGTGAGATGAGCGAATTTAATAAAACCCAACATAGCTGGGTGAAAGTTGTATTGGGCAATGACCAAAGAAGTGCACCCAAGGTCAAAAAAACGCCCTGGAGGGGGACCGGGAGCCAATGCCACCAAAAACCCCAAACCCAAACATTGCCAAGGTTTGTGGAGTTTACCACAAAACAAAACCAATACATGTAAATACAGTACGCACAGCCCCTATCAAAGGTGGAACACAGGCTCCAACTTTTCTTAGTGCTAGATTCCTCAACTCTGTGGGAGAAGGTAGATGAGGCACAGGCTTCCCTCTTTCCCCACACGGTATATTTTACCACCCACACCATTCACTGAGGCTGGATTGATATGGGTTTCTAAACTGAAGAAGATGCAGACGCCACTGAAAAAGTCTGTGTCAAAATAACCCTCCCCAAGGGCAAAAGAATTGTGCGCACTGTGCACACCAGATGGAACAAAGCAAACACTTTGTTCATCTCATCTAACTCGCTTCCCTCCAACCTCACCATAAGCTAATCAAGGAAGAACTCCGATTCAGCCTTCAGAGCTATGGAGAAATAAAACAACTAGAATTATAGAGTTTTTGCCTGATGCTGAACCTGTGCACAGAAAAGTCAATCGCTGTAATTGACCCGGTCCACAATGTGGCTGTGAACTTGACCAAAATCCTACGCACTGTGGTGTTTCACTTCCCAGATGGGGAGTGTTGAAAACTTTCCGCGTCACACCAGAATGTGCACCACCCATCTGCAACCATTGTACCGCACTGGGGCACAAGGAGCATGCGTGCCCCATGAAGGAGGGCATCATGGCCAGACTTTTACAATGATGCTATAGATGAAGATGAGGAGACCTTTGGAAGAATGGTTGACGCCAACCACGCTTTCCTCTGTGGAGAGGATGAACACTACGCCCTCATAGACTCAATCTCACTCAAACTATGCAAACAGGTGCAGAAGGCCCACAAGCGGGAAGCGTCTAAGGCTGCATCTCTCATGACATCCTTCATTGACATGAGCCAAACCCAGATGGACAGAGAGGAAATCAGCTGAAACAGCTAATTAGAACACAATCCCCAAGCTGGAGCAACCATGGAGGATGTGAAATAAGCCAAACAGTCATATTGGACAACCCATGCAGAAAATTTTTTCATGCTGACAGAATCACCATGTGACCCCAATCAAAAAAACTTACTGGGACAGTTCAAATCCACTATGGATGAGCCAATAGGGCCCAGAGCTTCAAAATCAAACCCCAAAACATCAGAAACCAATCAGCGCTCAAATTTGAATCAAACAAAACTATGTGCAGAAAAGCTTAATACAATCCCCAAACCTAATACCCACACAAAATCATCACAAGTAAGGAGATGGAAAATGCCTCGGAGTGGACTGACTCAATCACATGGAGCAAGGCAAGGCAATGAGTGGGGGACTAGGGCCGGAAGGTCTGCCCAACCGCTCCTGAGGCGCTGCGGGTACCTCAGTGTCAATATGGATGCTAAACATCGCAGGAGCCAGGGCTCAAGCATCCTGAGACAAAAAGCTGGACTTCCTTCACAAACACCCAGTAGACATCTTGGCCATCCAAGAGACCCACTGTCTACTTGAGGAAGAGGGATCCTGGGCGGCCAGGGTCTCACCGTCCCAGTCGATATAGATGTCCCTATGTGGGGTGGTTATCCATAATAATAACAAAAAATTAAAAATTGTTGAGTACTCCTTGCACTTAGATGGCTGCATCCTAATTGAAAGGATCACAAACCATGAGCCCACGCTATTGATAGCCTGTATCTATGCACCATGCACCACATCCAAGAGGAAACAATTTCTCAAATCCATCCCAACGCTCAACCTCCCACTGGATACCATCCTGTTGGGCGGATTTAGATGTTGGGATGACCCCACTACGGACCAATGGCCCAACACCAGGGGATACCCACCAGGACATATCAAGTTCCATGTAATGAAGGCATCCCTTGGCCTGTATGATACCCTCCCCCCAGGTCTCCACTCCTTCCCCACATGACCCACCCCAGCATACGCAGGGGAATGCTCATCTCAATGAGTTCGCATTGACCACATCCTTGAATCAAAATCCTGCCAATCATTTATTACTAACTTCATGAAAAAAAATTAATTTCTCTGTCCACCATCTAGTTTTGGTGCAGCTTACGCCAACCAGGACTCAAACATGGACATCACCCTGGAGGAAGCTATACCCAAAGAATATAAAACTCCCTTAAATTTCCAACTGTGTCTAGCACAAAGCTTCAAACCCAAAATTCACAACCCTGTTTGCATCAGATCCCATCAAATCTTGGGAAAAATTCAAATCTGAACTAATAAACAAAATCTGCCATCTCGCATTGTGCAAATACACCGCGGATACTGCCATGATCAGATGCACCCTGGTGGAACTTGACCACCTAAAACTCAATACCCCAAAAACTGGATACAGCCCAAATTGGGGGCGCAAATGTGCGGAAATTTTCGCCCACCTAAACGCTCTCATCCACGAACACTAACACAGAATTGAAGTATCATGGAAAGGTAAGCACATAAAAGAGGGTAAAACCTGTTAAGCATTCCTAATCCGCAATACCACTCCCAAGGCAATCTTTCTCAGTGCGCACAGGTCTGTAAAGCTTACAGAACTATGGCAACTGACCCAACGGAGGTCAAGGCAGAAGTTCACCACTATTACACTAAACTTTACCATGACACCCCATCTGACCCCCAAAACATAAAAAAATTTACACTCCACTGGAATACAGAATGCACCACCAGACTGTAGTCTCCTAAACCTGATAATGCAGTAGGAGCTCTGGAATAAAGTGTGCGGTGCACCATGTAGGAAATTCAGGCCCTGATGGGATACCCTACAAATTTTATAAAACATACTTTAAACAGATCGCCCCCCTCCTCCTAGCATCTATGATCCGGCGCTTGCTGGAGACCTGTCTCCTTCCAGGAGGCCAGAACTCCTATGTCATTACCCTATTTAAAAATGACGACAGACTGGACCTGGCAATTGGCGTCCAATAGCACTCTCAAATACTGACACTAAATTGCTTACAAAAATTCTAGCTACCAGACTGGGCTCACTAGCCCTTAAAGCTCTATCACCCAACCAATTTGGGTTTACACCAGGGCTCTCCATCTGGTCATACATTCACCCATCACCAATATATGATAATCCAAAGTGACGAAGCCCTGGTATTCCTTGACCAGGAAAAGGCATATGACTGCGTTAGCTGGCCATCCTTAAGAGTGCTTACATGCCTTCAACCTCTCACTTAGGTTAATCAACTGAGGATGCTCCTCATGGAATCTGAATCTATGGCTGTATGTGGCCCTGGCTTCCTGACCAACAGGATCACCCCGCAAAGAGGGCTCAAGCAAGGGGACCCCTCAGCCCACTAATCTATAACTTCAGCTTTGACCCACTCCTCCGCGTTGCCAACTTACACATCAGGGGCATAACTGCTTAAGGTCAGCCCTCAGTCAAGATACTAGCCTTTGCAGATGACTGTGTAACAGGTATAGCTGACAACAGTGATACCCAACAGCTGGAACGCACTGCAGAGAAATACTCCATGGTGAGTAATGCATCACCTAATAAATGGAAAACTGAAATAATCCTCCTAGCTTTTCTTTCCAGTTGCTATCTCTATTAGTAACATGCTTCTACGAAAACTATCTAAATTTGACAATCAACCAGGAAAATGAGCAGATTCATCCGCACCAACACCATTTGGGCAAAAGTGGCCAGTGCAAAAGGCCCTTAGCCCACCCAACCCATTGGGGAAAAATGCCCCAGCAGTACATTGGGACAACCTCCCCCAAAAAGGGTGAGCATAGCGCCGCACCCATAGTTTTGCAATTTATGCAAGAAATGGGCGCTTTCACAAAGATTGAACACTCCCAACCATTGTCCTCCCTTGAGCACGGCCTTAGAATTATGGTCAGTGATACTTCCCTCGAGCCATGAAAAATGGGGGAGGCCTTCTCCATAACTTTCCTGAACTGTCATGGAAACAGCAGAAGAGAATTTAGACTGACCTGCCAGTTGGGATGCGTGAGAACCCAAAAAGTAAGCCAGAATGCCAGAGGGATTGCCAACTGAATGACGTTGCATGGAGCTGGGCATTCTGAAAAGATGAATTGTTGGTGTAGAACAACAGTGAGTATGATCCTGACGACAAACCACAATGAGCCCATCCCAGACCCAGGGGGTCTTTCTGCAGGGGGCGGAATCACTGAAATAGTTTCAATGAGTTCATCGGCATATGGGGTTATGTCAACTGGGAGGCAAGGAGATAAATTCTCGCTTGTAGTTGGTGGACATAAGGCCACAAGATCCCCATATACTGTTGTCAGAAGTTCATGATAGCAGGGTTATAGTGCCAGAAATATCTGACTCGCTGAATCCAATCAATGATGGAGGGCTATAGTGACCATAAGTACTGGTAAAGCCCATCCAGTATATGGACTGACAAGCCACCAGGGAAACGCCATTGGAGATGCGGCCAGAGTGATCAACACAATAAAAAAATTGATTGGTTTTTTGGCAAAATTTTATTAAAAGAAAAGGAAGAAAATCGACCAACAACTTTTTTTTCAGTGCAATGCAACTGATTAAATAGTGGTCGATTGGGGTAGTGACAAGCCAGGATCAGGACCCTCAATTTCGACCTAACTGGCGAATTATTCAGGAATGTACAGATTAGTTCCCTGGGAACTGACATCAAAAAATTTGGCAGTGGGCCGAGTCACTATCAGTTTGACCTCAAATATCTGAACTGAGGCTTGGCTACGTTTCCAATAGTTGGTGTGACAGTGTTTATCCCAACGAGTGGCGGGAATCCCCCAAGGCTAACCCACATAGGGGCGGGTCCATTTGGTTGGGAACGGGTTCAGGACGCCCAACCCACCCGCGTAGGTCACTGGGCCATTCATTCAGTCAGTGGCATCAAATTGGCTGTAACACCCAAATTGTCAGCAGGGGGCTTCAAACCCTCATTGATGATGTCCGATGCTGTTGCCTGCCCGTCAAGGATGATTCCTGATAACTTTGGGAGGGAGGTGATTTGTTTGATCATCATTTTAATCGAATAGAAACCATCAGGCATTCTGGCTGATAAATCAGTCTTCATACCTTTCCGACCATTTGAGATCTAAACATAAGGCAGATTGCCACTCAAATTAGTTCTGATTAATTTCAATTGACAATCTCAGTGCAGATTTCGCTGATTCCTTGTAACAATTCTACTGAGGTGAGTGTGGGTACTGGGGGTAAGATCTGAAGCAGAAAGCTTTTACCCAGCGCTCATCTACTATGTGAGTGAGATCGCCCTGAGTAACAAGGGGTACCACCATCCTCTTTGGTGCCTTCTTGCTCAGGAATGAAAAAATGGCCCGATCAACACCCAGAGGATGTTCCCTAGGACTTGCATGAACACCGTTTTGGTAAATTTTAAAAATTTACATAGAGGATGGGTGGA
Source organism: Massospora cicadina (assembly GCA_022478985.1). Lineage (NCBI taxonomy): Eukaryota > Fungi > Entomophthoromycota > Entomophthoromycetes > Entomophthorales > Entomophthoraceae > Massospora > Massospora cicadina. Next base: position 14,072 of record JAKSZP010006689.1, read on the forward strand.
TGTCAGGTTCATGACCGTGGAGTAAAGGCAGATGCAGCAAAAACCAAATTTTCTATTAAAATTAACAACAAATATCGCATTATTCACATGGTGCGCACACAATGGAATGAGTCAAATGACCTATTCATCATATTTGACTGACTCCCGAGCACTGTGCACCATAAAATCCTCAAGGACAAGCTCCGCACAGCCTCAAAAGTTATGGCGAAATCAAACAATTTGAATTAAAAAATTCCCCCTCCTGCCTCACCTGTGTACAGGGAAGGCAATAGCCATTATTGAACCTGACCAGGATAGTGTAGAGGATATCACCCTCATTCCACGCATGACAACCATCAACCTCCCTGATGGCAGCGTATCTCTCCCCTTCTGCAACACACTGGAACACACCCCACCTATCTGCGGCTTCTGCTCAGCTCTAGGCCAAAAAGACCACATGTGCCCAGCAAGTGTGGGTTTGAAGCACCAGAATTTTGTGAGGACAATATGGATGAAACGAGCCCAACCTCCAGAAAAATGAAGGACGCCACTTACACCTTCCATTGGGGCAAAAGAGCCAAAATCACTTTGGTCAAACCCCATTTCGTGCAAGGATTGTTGTCACGCACAGGCTGCCCACAAGCAGGCTGCGAGTTCTGCCGAGACCCAAGCTCACACCACAATTTCCTCAGACCATATTCAGTTGGATGCCATAGTAGCACAGCGAAATAACTGATCAGATCCCTCGCATAAAACCAAATAAATCAAAGCGATGAATTTTTAAAACACAACCAATCAAACGCCTCCAACCACACTGAAGCAGAACCACCATGCACCACTGTAGATCATCCTAGCCAATCACAGGTGATCAGTGACAATGTGGCTCATGAGTATGATATGGAAGATCATTCCAGCCAATCACAATACAACAACGCTCCTGCACAAAACCCAATTACCCTGACACCTAGTTTCTGCACATCTAGCCCACAGGTAATCAGCGGAAATTTTACGCTGATGGGGCACAATAAAACTCACACCAGAGCCAAAATCCATGGTTTAATCTGAGCCCAAAGAAACCAAATAAAACCAGTACTATGACCACCGACCAACACACTAGAACCAATAAGGCTAATTGGCCCCATACTCGCAGTATGACCTGCGATAAGGAACTGGGTGACCTCAGTGGGTCGCCCCAGCATTCCTGATATGCGGACTACCGCAATCACCATAGGGATGCTCAACATTGTGGGAGCCAAAGCCCCCACATCCTGGGCCAAAAAAATGGCTATCCTGCGCAATATTCCCGTGGACATCTTGGCCATCCAAGAACCCCACAGTCCACCGGGGGAGGAGTAGTCATGTTCAACCATGCTCTTTCTGACTAAATCCTTTTGGATGTACCACTGTAGGGTGGTATTTTGATCTAACCATAACCCTCCAGTAAATATCTGAAGTACATCCTCCCACCTGGAGGGACAGCTGCTTCTAATGGAATTTGAGTGGAACAGAGAAACTTTCACTGTGGCATGTGTGTATGCCCCAAATGATCCAAATGAATGCCAAAAATTTTTCTCCAATATCTTCTCAATCCCTTTTTCCAAGGCAACATTTTTCACGGGAGATTTTAATTCTGGCTTAACGCCATAACTGACCGCTGGCCTAAATCAAAGGCTATACCCCATGGCCACACGGAACTATGCATACTAAAGGCAACACTGGGCCTCTAAGACAATATCCCCAAACAGGCCACCACGATGGCCAACATGATGAGGCCCCACTACAACAATAATTAGCTGGTCTCAATGACCTGGATTGACCTGATGCTCGCCCCTGTAGACTTCCATCACCATGTATCAAATTTTACAACAACAATTATCCCTTTCTCTGACCCCCAAATGGTTTCAATAACATCATCATCCGTGGCAAAATACCAAAAGCCACCGACCAGGCACATAGTTCACCCAAGCACCATCCATCTTCCAGATCTTAAACTTTGGATTGAGATGGTGCTAACAACACAGACAAAAAAACGACCACCCAACGGGAACCCTATCACTGAGTGGGAAATTTTCAAGGCTAGAGTAACTAAGAAAGCCTGTCACTTGAACTCCAGAAAGCTGGCCACGATGTCCATGAAAATAAACAAGGCTATCAGACAACTCCAGCACTTAAAAGACAACACACCTCGTAAGGGATACAGTCCTCAATGGGGACGCCTGTGGTTCCAACTGTCTGCACAGGTCAAATCACTCTTTAGAAAACACCAGCATTACAACGAAGTATGTTACAAGTCAAAATACATTCTATCCGTTGAAACTCACATGGCCCAATTCTTCTGCCGTTTTAAACCAAATTCGATTTTGGTGACTTGCACACAGGTCCGTCAAGAAGATGACACACTGGCATCCACACCATCTGAAATATCAGTCAAATCACGCCGTTTTTACACCAACCTGTACATGGCGGATTATGCGGCACCTAGCAAAATTGGAAATTTTTATCATCTGCTAGTATTGCCAATATAGCTGATCAACCAGACCTTGTCAAACCCATCACTAGAGATGAACTATGGGAGTTAATAAAATAAACTCTGTGCCACAAGTGCCCTGGGCCTGATGGCCTTCCATATGAATTTTACAAAAAGTACTTTGATTACATTGCACCAGTACTACTGGCAACTATGAATAAGTACCTGGAGGAAACAGCCCTTATACCTGGCGGCCAAGATTCATATGTAGTCACACTCTTCAAAAAAGGAGACCAGGCAGATCTAAACAACTGGCGTCCAATTGCTCTCACCAATACTGATACTAAAATACTAACAAAAAGTTTAGCTAAGCGTCTGGGTTACATTGCACGGACAGCCCTCCCCCCCTCAGTTTGGCTTTATCCCCAATTACTCTTTTTGGGATAACATTCACACAATAGCCAACATCAGCTATTCTAATCCCACAGGCGCCCTTACTTACTGGACCAAAAGAGAGCATATGACCGAGTGCACTGGGATTAGTTGGAACAATGTCTAAAGGCCTTCAACCTACCACCCCGTTTTATAATCTGGGCGCTTCTTCTAACGCGCTCATCAAGGTTTGCAATCAGAGGCCCAGGTTTCCTAACTGACACCATCACCCCACAAAGGGGCCTCAAACAAGGCGACCCGCTTAACCCCCTACTATACAATTTCAGCCTTGACCCTCTCCTCCGCATAGTAAAATCAAAGCTCTATGGAATCAGGTTGGAGGGACAACTACCAACCAAAATGCTCGCCTTCGGTGATGACTGCGTAGTCAGAGTCTCAGGCAATATGGATGCCAGAGCAATTAAGCGCATTATTCACTATTATGAGTCAGTGAGTAACGCCATGCTGAACAAACACAAACAGAGGTAATTATAATGGGCAAATTCAGTTCAAATTGGACCCTACCCTCCCACCACTGACCAAACCAACTAACCGCACATCCTACCACAAGACAAAGATCTAAGCCAATAAAACACTGTGTTTACCCTTCGCATCCCACCCAGCCACCAACCCAGTCCATCATCTGGGAATATGGCTCGAGGCTGGGTGATATACACTTGACACCATTGTAACCAAAATATTGGACAACATCACAAAAAGAATGACAAGTATGCGGAGGAGTAAAGCTAGTTTAGTCAGAAGGGTTGTGTTAGCCGACTCACTGATCTTGTCAAAGTTATGGTTTGCCAATCACGCAGTTCCCTTCTCCGCCAACTTTACCAACGCAGTATACAAGCTCCTGAAGAACTGGCTATGGTCTGGTTACCGCGCACCATTTCAGGCTGGAGACCATGTACGGCCCACGGAAGGAAGGTGAGATGGGGCTGCTCAACTTCACAGAACGAGCAACGTAAATCCTTAGCTCATGGATAGCTCTGACAACATCACCCAACCCATCATCTCCCCACTGGGCTAAGGCAGCCCAAACTAACTTCTCAAGGGCACTACATCTGAGGTGCCCCTCCAACCCTGCAACACTGATGAAGTACCTAAAAACACATCAAACAGCCACAGGACCGCACAACACCAACCGCTACTTCAAACGCGTCCTGTACACCCTAAGACATGGGGATTGGAGTTTCTCCTATGCACAGCAAACCGAAGATACTAACCCTTCAATAGGTTATATGCGACTCCACAGTGGACAAACTGTGACCAACGCACCTGCCCCACTACCACTCTTTCCTTTATCCCGGATTGAATATCTAGATTGCCAAAACGTCCCATATGACTTACGCACCCAAATGAAGGTGTGGGACCTCATCACTTGTCCCCTCTTATCCCCACAAGTGAGCTCCACAATGTGACGCTACATGTGCCATACGTTTAGGACAGCTAACCGCACCTTCTCAATGTTCCAATCATGCGCCATCTGCGGCAGACCCAATACGCTAGTCCACCGCCTGAAAGAGTGCCCGCCGTCTAAGCATATCTGGACCAATGTGATGTACTTATTTCAGCAATCACCATCAGCTGAATTCCGACTATCCCGCGATATCCTGGCACTCAACATGATCTCACCTATCCCCCAGACGCTAAGGGCTTCAATTGTGAGTATTGCAAAATGGTCCATTCACACAATTACCCTTGATGCTTTCAACGGGATCTTCCACAACATCAACCAAGCTATCGTCAGGTTCCACAGCCATTTGGCTGACCACTTCCAAGCCTGGCTATTTGGATCACTACAGCACAAATGGAAGAAACAGATGGGTAACTGGCTACCAATCTGGTTCCTTCGTTGTGACACTGAAAACCTCACAATCTCTATAGGTGGTACACCCTACTAGCCCTTGAGCTGTCATGTCACTTAAGGTCATAGTCATCCACCACCCGTGGCTCCTAGCCACATCCAAGTGTACCATGTCTTTTTTTAGTACTAGATGGTCCCAACAAGTGTACCATGTCTTAGCTTTTAGGTTCTATTGTTTAGTGTGCTCTCCCCTCTTTTACTTTCCTTTTACCTACATTTTGGATTTGTCAGTCCCCTGGTCGGCCATCCTTGAACAAATAAAAAATAATTCTCCTTGGCAAATAAATCACCAACTGGACCACATCCCCCACTACACACAACCCAAGACGCAAAAACTCACTCGTCCTACCTTTTGCATTACCCCCACCACCACCCCTGTCCGCCACCTTGGGATATGGTTGGAAACGTGGTGGTATGCAAATGAGATGATTGGAAATAACCTGCTGCAATGGATATCTCAACAGAATCGCCTTAATCAAGGGTAGATCCCCTGGGCTAATGGGGCGAGTGGCAGTTGCCAACTCGCTCATCCTCCCAATGCTGTGGTTCCCACACATGTGATCCCCTTCTCGCCCACCTTTATAATTTTATCTGTGCGCTCATCCAGGGTTGGCTGTGGCCTAGATCCCGCCCACCCAACTGGGTTGAAACGCTATATGGCCCATGCCTTAGCGGAGGCATGGGCCTGATAGATTTTGAGAACCATGCCAATTGCATCCTTGGCAGCTGGATAGAGTAAGTGCTAATCTTGGACCCCCTGCAACACTACTGGTCCAGGGCAGCGAGGGCTAACTTTGCGCAGGCACTCAAAATACCTAACCCAAACCACCCTTCCAGCTTACTAACATGCCTTGCTAACCGCCCCAATGCAACAGGCCCGCATGGAACCCCCATTACTTTAAGCGCCTTCTCTAAACCATCCGCCACATGGGGTGGACCATTGCTACCACCAGTACTTTTCAGGGAAGGAGATGACACAGATCTTACTTCATGTTACAAAAGCCAGAAGACCACCCCACAAAGACATACATACCACAACCCCAGCCATCGCCAGAATCAGCTACCTAGATGCTTTGGACATCCTCTACAATCTAGCCACACAAAAGGCAATATGGAGGATGAAGCACCATCCACTCCTCCAGCTGAGGGTAAGGGCCAACGTCTGGCGCTGCCTAAGAAGAACCTACAGAATGGCGGACCGAATCCACTCCCTCCATGCAACATGAACAGTATGTGGAGGAGAGGGCTCCCTACACTACCGCTTAGAAACCTGCCCCCATCCAGAGCCATATGGCGAGAAATCGTGCGCCTGCTCAAGATCCAAGATGACCAGGATTTCTCTATCTTGAAGAGCCTCCTCGTTATCAGACTTATGTCCCCAATCCTGTCTACCCTGCGCTCCCTATTGATACCCATTGCAATGTGGACGATCCACACTATTGCCTTGGATGCGTTCAAGGGCACGGTCCCTACCATTATGGGGTTGTCAATAGGTTCCACGTCCACTTACTGGAGAATTTCCAAGCCTGGCTCTATGGGTTATGAAGACAAGGCAACAGAGACTCATAAAATCATGGTTCCTGCTCTGGTTCCTTCACACGGACCCCTTCCTTCACACCTGCTCCATAGTGGGGGCAACCCCCTTGTAGTAGAGCACCAATCCCCCCATACCTGGCGGTCCCAGCTGGCAACAGGGGTAACATGAGTAACCTGGGGTGCCCAATACTCTCTAATCATCGCTTTTCTTCACTCCTCTCCCATTTTTAGACATATATTGGTAATGCTCATCCCCTGGTCAGCTTGCCTCGGTTAATAAAATAAAAAAGGTGGATCTTCTGCTCCTCACACTTTAATTTGATTTGGGATTTTATATAACAGTGGAGTTGGCGAATATCAACTGTCCGTTATACTACCATACAGCGGAGGATTTCAGGGAAACTGGAGCGCAGGTGGTTACTAAAGGGAAAGACACAGGCCAAAGGTGATACAACAAGGCCAAGTGACCCAACAAAACAAAGAGACGCTCTAAACGGTCAGTATTGTGTTTCCATATAACCTTTTTGGAGCAAAACGCACACCAAACTGTCCACAACCATTAGGGACAAGATGACTTGGGAGCTAATAAGGGTGGCGTAAAATCCAAGGCTAAGTCCAGAGAAATATGAGGAGGCGGAGCCGGCAGAACAGGTGGCGGAGTGGGTGGAGGGCTCACATACAGCAGGGGGTGCAAACCAGAGTGGAAAGTGAACTCCAGCCATCACAGATCGTTGGAGAAGTATATTTTTTGTTCAAGATAACAGAAAATATACAAAAAAATTTCCAAAATTCCTAAGATTTATTAGGGTGATCAGAGTATCTGAGAAAAGCAAAGCCTTTCTCACCTTGGGACTTAATTTATAGGGGGTTGCTTCACGAAAATTCCAGTGGCTATTAGAAATCTGATATGAGCTACAAATTCATCGTTTTCAACAAAATCAAAATTTACCAAATTTGGCTAGATTTCATAATCTCATATCTTGTGATTTTCTGGGTCTTGAGTTCAAAACCTGCCTGGGCTTTTTGCCTCAAATAAGCCGTTTTCCTCAGCCCTGGCTGGCAAAGCCAAAGCTCATTTTTGTCAATGACCTTAGATAGGTCATTGGTAACCCTTAGGGGTTCTGGTCTCTGCCCCAAGGGCTTATTGGACTTAACTTTTAGAGGGGCGGTTAATTCCAGGAAATATGTCACCAGCTGTGACATCACTCTCCGCTCTTGGACGGTGTTCTACACCACCTGAGGGGACTTTGGCCAAGGCAAAGTTCTTGTGGGGAGTGAGTAACTTCATCGTAACTAAAGAGGCTTGGGTGGCAGGCCCTGCGGCATCCGAGAATCTAGAGTGGAAGTCATGAATTAGGTCCTGAGCATTAGTCATGTCCCAATAAGATACCCAGCTGTTCTCTGTCTCATCATATTTTTTCCAGGACACCAAGAATTGCAGGCGGCGCTGGGATAGGCGAGAAGCAAGAATGTCATCAATCTCGAATTGGGGTTCACCATCCACTATCACGGGATCTGGGTGAGTTGGCATTGGACAAATTGATGGGGGTCAGGAGACATCCATGTAAGGTGCTGAACACTTTGATTGAGGAGGGTAAGTCAACCTGGTAAGTCGATGGGCCAACTTTCTTGAGGATCTTTAAGGGTCCAACACGCTTGGGACCTAACTTGCGGCAGGGTTGCTTCAGATGGAGATTCTTGGCGTTGACCATGACCAAGTCACTAGGCTTATACTCAGATCCTTCACGGTGCTTTCAGTCAACATATGCTTTGTAAATTCTCACAGCATCAACGAGATGGTCCTTCACTTCCTGATGTATGTCCTGAGCTCTTTAGTGCGCTTATATGCAGTGACAACGTTTGACTCAAATCGCGGACTTAGGTTGAACTGGGGTTGTAACCATAATTTGCAAAGAAGGGGTAAGTGCCTGTAAAGCCATGGGTAAGGTTATTATAAGCGAATTGTGCCAGTGGGAGGTGAGAGGACCAATTGTTCTGTTCAGCATTGGAATAACTACGCAAGAATTTCTCCAAACCTTGGTTCACCCTCTCCATCTGTCCATCTGACTGGGGGTGGAAGGCTGTGGAGCGGCAGGGGCGGATGCTGAAGATGGAAAGCAAGGCTTCCCGGAACTGAGAGGTGATTTGTGGGCCCCGATCACTGATATTTCCTTGGGGAGACCATGTAAGCAAAAGATGTGATCTACAAATAGGCAGGCTGTCTCAACTGAAGTAATGGTGGTGTTTCAGGGGATGAAGTGGGCCATCATTGTGAAACGGTCCACCACAACCATTATTGCATCATAACCCTGGGACAGGGGAAGTTCCACAAAAAATTCAACAGACACTGATGTCCAAGGACACTCAGCAGCTTTGAGGGTAAAAAGCAATCCAGAGCTCTTCAGGCGGCTTGGCTTTGACCAGATGCACGTCAAGCAGGACTTTGTTAATTTTGCCACATCAGTGACAATACTTTTCCAACTGTAGGAGCGGCGGAATAACTCAAGCGTCTTGTCCTTGCCAGGGTGGCCAGCAGTTTGAGGGTAATGAGCTTCAAGGATCACTTCCTCACACAGGGGTCCAGGAGGTAACCACTTGCCCTTATGGAGGATGACACCATCCATCAACTGGAAGCCTTTGTCCAGGGATTCGCCATTTCTATGGCAGGCCTTCTTAAACTTATCATAGTCGGCTGACAGAGGTTGGGACATCCTAACACAGGAAAGGGTGTTAGCGTCACCTTTTAAAGGTTCCATCATAAGCAGAGCGGGGGTTGAACAGTGGGATCTCCTTCATCTGTTCCGACTAAATCGACACCTGGGTATTGTGGGTGTCAACTAGTGCTGGGTCAGGTGCTAGGGCAGGGTTCCGGGAAAGAGCATCAGGTAACATGTTCTGGGTACCCTTAATGAAGTCATATTTGAAGTCAAACACTGACAGAATTTCTAACCACCGTGACTGGCGAGGGGATAGCTTCTGGGGGGCTCGGTAGTAAATCAATGCCTTGTGGTCAGTATGGATAGTAAATGGCAACTTAGACCCATGCAAATGGTGGCACCAGTGTTGTACTGCCTTACAATTGCAAGAATTTCCTTATCATATATTGCATAGTTGAGCAGCACCAGTGTCATTTTTTTAGAAAAGTAAGCAACAGGCCGTTCCATTCTATCCTCCCCTCTTGTAACAGAGCAGCTCCCACCGCAAAGTTGGAAGCATCAGTGGCGACAATGAAGGGGCGGCTGAAGTCTGCATGTACCAACACCGGGCTGGACAATAGCATGAACTTGACGGCGTGGAATGCAGCGTTGCATTCATTGGTACATCTAAAAATCTTCTTCCCTGAAGCGGTGTAGAGAGGGGCGGAAACTTCTGAGAGCTGGGGGTGAACTTCTTGAGAAAGTCATGTCCCAAGGAAGCTGCATAACTCTGTGAGAGATGAGGGGGTAACCCAATCACGGACAGCTGCTTCCTTAACTGGGGCGATCATGTGACCATGGGAGAAGATAATGTTTCCTAAGAACTCGACCTTGGGCTGGAAGAACTCACACTTGCTAGCCTTAATTGTAAGGTTTGCCTGTGAAAGTCATTCCACGACAGACACAAGTTTACAGGCATGAGATTCTGCATCTGGGGAAAAGAACAGTAAATCGTCCATGTATGAAATCGCGCATGTACCCATAAGGTCTCCCAAGACAGCATCAATGAGCCTCTGAAAGCAGGCGGGAGCGTTCTTCAAGCCAAACGGCATAACCCTGAACTAGTAGATACCTTTATCCAGTGCAAAAAGCGGTCAACCACTCCTGTCCTTATTTAATGCGGATCTGGTTGAAAGCGTTGAGGCAGTCAAGCTTTCTGAACACCCTAGCCTTCTCCACGTAGCGGGAAATCTGCTGCTCCAGAAAGAGCGGATGTGGATCAGGCACGGTTATGTTGTTTAGATTGTCATAATTAACACAGGGACAAAGTGAGCCATCAGACTTCTCTATAAATAGGAGGGGGAGCACACAGGTGAGGATTTCTTAAAGATTTGACCCTTAGAGATAATGTAGTCTACCCAAGCATCCAAGGCAGCCTCCTTCCTCAAAGACAAGTGGTAAATTGGAGAGGTTATGTTAAAGAGATCCACGGTCAACTTACACTCAAAGTCAAACTTAGTGTGCTCAGGGAGTGTGCGGGCCTTTGTGGGATCAAACAAATCAGCATATCCACGAATGCATTCTGGAAGAGTAAGTGTTGGGGTCAGAGCGTCATTAGGTTAAATAGAGTATAGACCCACCTTAGGAGAGGTCCTCACCTTCTGGGGAGCACCGTGGCGCTCTCATCTAAACAAGGAATGGTAACCGTTACTCCATCAGGAAATTTTTCATGCTTGGTAGAGTCTAGGAGGTTAGTGGCAATTTCAAATTGACGCCTCCAGCCAACCCCTAAAATGACAGGGTATAGGAGGTTCTTTATCGAGGAGAAGCTCTCAACAAAAGTAATCATTACCTGCAATGAGAGGGACAGGTGTTAACGCATGGTAAGTTGGAATGTTTTGAGATGCACCACCTTCACAAACTGACCAACTCCCAGGGGTAGCTCCAGGGCCTCTGCCAACTCTTTGTGGATTAAGTTTTTAGTTGCACCAGTGTCCACCAAAGCGAGTGCTTGAAAGCTCTTCCCTGCAGAAGAAAAAGTAGCCATGAGCAAGAAGTAAGCAAAGGAGAGTTTATTTCCCTCAGAGCCAAGGGATGACAAGATTTCTCCAAGCCCAGAGGGCGGCGTATGATTTGGAGTATGCCTAAAATATTTTTTGTATAACTTCACATTGCCATAAAGTTGTCCATGGGACTTAAATGGTGTGGGGTAGCTTAATGCTCTATGTTCGGAAGGAGGAAGGTCTTTATCACATGAGACTACACCAGTCAGGACAGCCAAGCTTTTGGTGTGGTCAGCCATCTCTATCTCTTCTTCAATCATCCTCTCATGGATCTTTACTCGTTTCTGGATGGAGTCCGCCACAAGAGGTGACTCTGGAGTGATAGTAAAGAGTTGTTCAACTGGGCTAACTGGGATGACAGGTTGGACAGAAGGCATAGGCTCAAAAATGGCAACGGCAGGTCCATACCTGACACCCTCTACTTTTGAGGACAAAATTGAGGGGTACTCCGTGGAGCGCGGCAGTGCAGGGCCAGTAGTGAAGGGACCCCAACCTATGATGGAGGTTTCATTCTCACCTTCCAGCGAGCTCACTGCTGGTTCCATGCGGTACTGGGAGAGTACGGAAGTAGGTAATTTTAGAATCAGGTTGGAAGTGTCCATAATGGCCAGTGTCTCATCTGGATATGCCACCACTGGATTGGAAACATGTTGGTGCCCACAGTGATGGAGTCATCAAGTTCTAGGATTTGAAGTTCAGCGGTACAATTAGGCTTGGTGGTACAGGGGCTGATAGACAACAGGGATGCAAGGATGGAGCATGTCTCAGATAGAGAGGGGGAGGGTTATCCCATATGCCATGGGAAGCACCAGTCTTTTCTAAGAAACTTGCGGAGAAGGGCCATTTTCAACTGTTCAAAAGATTCAAACCTTGATTCTCGCTCTTGAAACAGGCGCAAGTATTGAGCTGTAGCGAGGCCTCCTTGGGACTTCTAGCGGGCCCTAAGGCTGGACAACATGTTGAAGATTTCTTTTTAAATTTGGAATCACGTAAAAGTGGAGAGTGATACCGGTAGTGTCAGGTACTGCATACTTTATGGGAATCTTGAGCGAGGGGAGCCGCGCAACACCCTCATCACACCCTTTGAGGAAGGTAACAACCAAGGTTAGAAGGGATACAAATGTACCAGCCCAATGGACCGCTTCAAAGGGTGACAACTCTGAGAGGATTGGGCTAACTTTAGCCACCCAACTGTGGAAGAAACTAAAAAATCCAGGCTTTTCTAGGATAATGTCAGGGAAACTGGAGCGCAGGAGGTCACTGGAGGGAAAGACACAGGCCAAAGGTGATACAACAAGGACAAGTGACCTAAAAAAATGAAGAGACGTCCTAAACGGCCAGTATTGTGTTTCTATATAAATTTTTGGAGCAAAACGCACACCAAACTGTCCAAAACCATCAGGGACAAGATGTTCTAGGAGCTGGGAAGGGTGGCATAAAATCCAAGGCTAAATCCAGAGAAATATGAGGAGGCGGAGCCGGCAGAACAGGTGGCGGAGTGGGTGGAGGGCTCACATACAGCAGGGGGTGCAAAACAGAGTGGAAAATTGAACTCCAGCCATCACAGATCGTCGTAGAAGTATATTTTTTGTTCACGATAACAGAAAATATACAAAAAAAATTCCAAAATTCCTAGAATTTATTAGGGTGATCAGAGTATCTGAGAAAAGCAAAGCCTTTCTCATCTTGGGACTTAATTTATAGGGTGTTGCTTCACGAAAATTCCAGTGGTTATTGGAATCTGATATGAGCTACAAATTCATCGTTTTTCAACAAAATCAAAATTTACCAAATTTGGCCAAATGTCATAATCTCATATCTTGTGATTTTCTGGGTCTTGAGTTCAAAACTTGCTTGGGCTTTTTGCCTCAAATAAGCCGTTTTCCTCAGCCCTGGCTGGCAAAGCCAAAACCCATTTTTTGTCAATGACCTTAGATAGGTCATTGGTAACCCTTAGGGGTTCTGGTCTCTGCCCCAAGGGCTTATCAGACTTGGCTTTAGAAAATCAGTTAATTCCAGGAAATATGTCACTAGCTGTTAAAGAGGAGGAGGTTGCGCTCAACACTTGGTTGGACAATATGCTGTATAAGTGTGGTTGTTTAAGGAAACATCGCCAGTCACATCTCCCATTGTCTTCACTTAAAAAGCCGATGGTTCTTTCCATCCCTGCATGGATTATGGTCATCTAAACAAAATAATGGTTCACAATCCCTACCCCCTGCCTTTAGAGCAAATGATAAGCCAAGAAATTGCCAGATCTCATGTGTTCTCCAAGCTTAATCTCATCAACGCCTTTAAAAAGATTTAGGTAATGAAAGGGCAATAATGGTTAACAGCAATTTGGATGAAGCAGGGCATTTTCCAATTCCACGTAATGTTCTTTGGGCTTAAAAATGCTCCCAATATGTTTCAACATATGATTGATAGTGTACTGGGTGACCTCCGGTTTACTTGTGTGGTTGCATATATCAATGACATTCTGGTTCAATCCTCAACTCCTGAACAACACGCTATTGGCTTGGAAGCACTCATGGCTGCCTTTCATAAGGCAGTCTTGTTCATTAAGCCTTCCAAATTTGAGTTTTATAAGAAGGAAGTTACCATTCTTGGGAGCCTCATCCTTAAAGATGGCTACGCGATTTCTCTAAATAAGTTGGATGCTATCTGAGAATGGCCAACCTCAACAACCCAGAAATAGTTTGGAGTTTCTTAAGAACCATTATTTTCTTAAAAAATTTCCCAGTCCTTTCCAAGCTAGCTGCCCTGCTCCACCCCTTACAGGCAAAAAAGTACTGTTTTGCTGAATGCCCAAAAGCCAGCAGGCTTTCAAATTGATCAAGAAGATGTTTTTATCCCCTCTTGTCTTGAAACATGCAGATCCCGCCAAGCCATATACTGTTGCATGTGATGCCTCCTCGGTGGAAGTAGGGGCAGTGTTTCTCCAGAAGCACAATGGCTTGAAACATCTTGTCGCCTATTTTTCCTGAAAGTTTACCTCTATGGAGCAGCCTTGGGCCATCTATGACAAGGAGTTGGCAGCCAAAGCATGGGCATTAACTCATTGGAGGTATCTGTTACAGGGTCTCAACATGAGTTAACGATCTGCATGGATTACAGGCTCTCTTGTATTTTCATAAACCCCAAAAATTGGCACACCGGCAAGCATAAACCTATTAGACTTGTGCTGTTGCCATTCTAAATATGAATTCGTGAAAGGTGCGTTTAACGTTATTCCCAATTCAATCAGCCGCAGCCCCACCCACTGTTCCTTGGACCTGGAGGAAGTGGACCTCGTTACCATGATTCCTGCTGCTCAAATCCTGTCAATTGTCCCCCCTATCATCTCTTCTGCCACTCTGGCTTCTGACTCCCTGTTAGTTGCTCAGGTCTTAGCTGGTCAAATGGACTGCCCTGAGGGTGTGGAGTTGTTTGAGCAATGGTCCCACCAAAACCATAAACAATCTCTCTACTCATTGGAGGAGGGCCTCATTTATTTTCGGTTTCAAATTTGAGTTCCCCATCCCTTCAGAACCAAGGTATTTCGTGCACATTATGATCCCCCATGGTCAGCAATCTGGGAAATAAGAAATGCATCAACTTGATCAAGTGGACCTACAATTGAGTGGGTTTAACCAAAGAGGTTCCGGCCTGGATTGCTGATTGTATTAGTTGTGCTAAGGCTAAATCGGATCAATCTGGTAAAAATGGGCTTTTAAACCCCTTACAGTCAGGAGGAGGGTCCATGGACATCGGTGTCTGTGAATATTATCATGAACTCCCCTGCTCTAATAAGTTTAATGTGGTGATGGTGGTGGTGGATCATTTCACTAAATTTTCCCTTTTTATTACTTGTATTTCCACGATTATGTTAGAGGAAAGTGCTATCCTCTTTGTATGCCATGTGTTCTCAATGTTTGGCCTCCCACTGGAGATCATCAGTGGCCGTGTCTCACAGTTCATGGCGCAGTTCTGGAGCGAAATCTTATCTATTCTAAAAATCTCCCCCTGTCACTCCACAGCATATCATCCCCAGTCAACGGACAGACTGAGTGAGTTAACCAAGTCCTAGAACAGTACCTGCATTGCTATGCCGCAGCTGCACAGGACACCTGGGCCACTGACCTTCCCCTTGCTCAATTCTCTTATAACAATGGGACTCACGCTTCCACGGGATTTTCTCATTACAAAGCAACGTTGGGTTATAATCCTTCCTTTTCAGTTGGACCCTGCTTGCAGCCCGAGGTCCAAGCTGCCGCGGATCATGCTGAACATATTAGGTCAACTCAATCCTTAGTTTAGGAACACCTCACCAATGCTATTGAGGAATACAAGCGGTTTGCAGATCGTAAGTGACTTCCAGGGTATGACATAATGGTGGGCCCCTATGTTATGCTTGATACACGTCATTTGCAAATGCAATTTCCCTCCTGTAAGTTTGTGAGTAAGCGTTTGGGTCCCCATTTGATAGAGGAAGTCTTGGGCAATAGTGCATTCTTTTTTAAGCTTCCAGCTCACTGGAAACAGCACCCCATCTTCCACTTTTCCCAGTTGTCACCCTTTAAGGGCATGGTTCCCGTGGATCCTGAGCCAATCATTATTATTATGCAGAAGAGGCTGAAGTGGAAGATATCCTGGCATTCTGTAAGTCCCGTTGGTCCATTCAATATTTTATGGCTTGAAAAGGGTATCTGGCTTATGAGAACAGCTGGGTTAAGGCTTGAGATTGTGCCATCAACATGCAACTGGTCAAAGCAATTAATGAATCCCACTCAGATGCTCCTTCAAAAAAATGTGACTGTAATGGCGATCAAGTTACCCAAAGTGCACAAGAATGTGGCCCACGTGCAGTTTCCCGGCGCTGGTTCCCTTCCTTTGGAAAAAGGAAAGGGTAATGTAAGTACTGGATAATGTCCCCTGTGTGTTGATCAAGCTCTTTTCCCATTTCCAAGTAAGAAGGTACTGAAGAGGGAGGCTGTACCCCTCATTACCAAGGGCGACCTCATCCACGTGGTAGATGAGCGCTGGGTAACAGCCCTCCCTCTTCAGATTCCTCCCCAGGTGCCCACACTTACCTCAGCAGAACAAGTACATTTAATCAGGAAAATTCGTGCCAAGATCGCTGAAATGATATTGATTGGTCCAAAATCAAGAGAAAACAAGCTAATGATTGGATTCCACATAGTCAAAAAGGGACAAAGACTAATTCAATGGTGGAATCAACAACAGTTTTGATTCAGCCAACACCGCAATTGTCAAAATTAACCCCCTCCCAAAATCGTTGGGGATGATCCATGACATTCAGATGGTAGCATCAGACACCATCATTGAGGGTTTGAAGCTCCCTTCTGGCAAATTAGGAATTGCGGCTGATGAAATGCTTTTGACCAAATGAATGACCCAGAGACTGGGCATGGGCAGGTTGGGCATCCCAAACCTATTCCCACCAATTGGTACTGCCCCTATGTGGAGTGGCCCTGGGGAATTTCCGCTGCTCATCGGGCTAAACAACATAATGTTAACTGTCAGAAATGTAGTCATGCCTCAGTTTGGACGTTTGAGACTGAACTGACAGTGACTCAACCTGTCTAAAAACTCTTCAATATCAGTTCCCAGTGAACTTATCTGCCCCCATTCCCAAATAATTCGCCGTTTAGGTCAGAATTGTTGGTCTTGATCCCAGCTTTTCCCCGCATCAATTGACCATAATTTAATCAGTTGCATCGCATTGAGAAATTTTTTGGTCAATTTTCTTCAATTTCCTTTACAATGAAAATTTTCCTCAAACATATCAATTTTGATTTTATTGATACCCTTCTGGATGCATTTCTGATGGCTTTTCTCTGGTGGCCCATCAGTCCTTATATCAGAGTGGCTCTACCAGTATTGATGGTCACTATGGCCCCTAGTATCATAAACTGGATTCAGTTAGATAGATACTTCTGGCAATTCAACTCTGTCATTACAAACTTTCGCCAACAATATACTGAGATCTTATGGCCTTATATCCACCATCTCTAAGCAAGGATCCTCCCCCTTGTAACCCAGTTGAATTACCCCCATCTATTGATGAACTTGTAGAAACCATACCTGTGGTACCACCCCCTGCAGAAAGACCTCCAGTGTCTGGGGGCGGTCTCCATTTGGTTCGTTTTTGGGTTGCTATTCACTATTATTCTGCACCAAAAGTTTTATCATTTACCATTGCCCAGCTCCATACAACATCATACATGCGGCAATGTTTCTGGCATTCTGGATAGCTTTTTGGGTCCTTATGCATCCTGAATGTCAGGCCATTTTAAAATTCTTTTGTCATTTTCATGACACTCGCACTGACAACAGTTGCACAATTTGCCCCCTATGCCATGAGTTATACCGTATAAAGCGAGCATGTCATTACAATTCAACCACGCAAACACTTCCAACTATGCACATGAGGCCACACCAACAGCGTTCAAATGGGTTTTGGTTGCCCCCACTCCCACAGGATGTGCTCCCAATGAATCTGAAGCAAAATTTAGCAACCCATGCTCAAGCCGACCAATTTACACCAATGCCAACCAATCTGGCGCAGGGTTAAACCCAAGGTAATCCAACCAATTTCCTGCCCCAAAACCTACCCAACCCAAGCCACGTATCACCAAATTAATCCTCTTCGGCCAAAATTACTGGGTTTATTGGATGAAATTAACGAATTTGGTGAAATTGTCCCGGCACCGGACTCCCCAATTAATTTAGAACCTTATCTGAATTCAGACCGTGATCCCCACTAATTTCCAGAAAATTTGTCCCAAACTCACAGCTACCCCTTTCCTGAGCGATCATCAGCTAGCTGAGGCCGCAATGGCTTCACCCAAAAGTTTCCATCTCTGCAAAGCCATGTCATCCTCTGTTGATGAATTTAAAGAAGGGCTGCATGACACCAAATTTCCCCCAATTTCACTGCTGTTGCAAAAGAAGAAATCACCAGACTCAGTGAAGCTGTCATTACCGCTGTCAAGCAAGTCGTTGTATTGGCAGATTTTTCCCCATCCACACAGATCAAAAGAGCCAACTTTGTAAAATTGCCCTGTTCCCTGACGCCCACATCCAAATGGAACACCAGTATGCCAAACTCATAGAGGCTATGCTCCAGGCCTAAATTGCTGATATCAACGCCTATCTATGTTAACTTGACCCATTTCTTATGGGTGACCCAACCAACTTGCTCTCAGCATCGATCTGTCTTTGTAATGCTGAAGCTGAAATTATAGCAGAACTCAATAATTCGCCTGATCCCCCCTCTCACATCTGACATGGTGGGATAAGCGGCTCGCCACTGTGCCACCTGTTATATTATTTTTTCATCTTTTTATGTGTCTCGCTGCTCATTTTGGGTGATTGAAACAATTTTAGGTTTGTTTTTCTTAGAATTTTTGTTTTGGTAATGTCCATCCACTGGTCAGCATACCTCAAATAAATTTTTATTGAACGTCCCAATCCAGATGTTGGCCAACTTGTACTTCCACCTGAACCCATGTTGGTCATGGAATAGAACCATGTCTCCATCTTTAAACTGAGCTAACCTGCTATGCTGTACCTTATTGACAGCCTGATTCTTTATCTTCTTGGCTAAGCTGAATGAGTACGCTTCAGTTTGCAATTTAATCAATGTGACAGCTAGGGTTATCAAATAAAATTGGGGATCCATTCCACCAGTATCTTTTACACAGGCATATGGCAGCTCTGGATGACCAGAGTGTCGTCCATATAGTAACTGAAAGGGTCTCCTCCCCGTGGTGGGTTTATAGCTAATATTAGGCAAAGACAGCGGTGGAAAGAAGGGAACCCCAATCTTAGGGTCATTTTCGCTACTAATTTATGAAATATGTTCATTAAAGTCCCATTGACCCTCTTAACAATTCCGTTGTACTTGGGGTGGTATGGGGATGTCAGAGCCCCAAGGATGCCCATTAGCTCGTGCAACTTGGGCAGAATGTATGAGGTGAAGTTGGTTTTATTATCGGTAAGAATGAACTGAGGAAGCCATGTCACTGAGTAATAAATTCTATTATGAGTTTGGCCACTGTGAATGCCATTAAATCCCATATCTCTTGTTGAACCCCACCTGGTCAATTGGTCAATGGCCACAGAATGTACTTACACCCTTTGCCTCCTGTTGGCAGAGGTCTGATGACATCTAGAGAAACCGTATGCCAAGAAAAATGTGGTTTCATTAACTGGTACAAGGTCTTCTGTCAGAATGGTTTTTCCACTTGGCACTGGTGGCAACATGAAATGGTTTTAAGCATGTCAAAGTTCATGCTTTTCCAATAATACCAAGGGCGCAACAGTTCCATCGTCTTTTGCGCACCACCATGTCTGACTGCCTTGTGGGCGCTTATAATAATCCCAGGATGTGCTGAGGGTTGCAGAAAATGCACCGTAGAATTGTTAATCCGCTTGTAAAGTTCCCCCTTTCCTTGGAAGGTATTTGCTCACATCTCATTTAACGCTTTGATTAACTGGGGCATATCATTGTCATATTTTCCGCTGAGCTTCTTATCATACATTACTTCACTGAGATCTGCCATCATGGCAACAGTCAGCAATTAAGATAAACATATGGCATTCTGATGCTTTACTCTTGGGTGGTGAAGGATCTTTAAATCATAAGCCTTCAGCTTAAGAGCTATTGAGCTAAACGTCCTTCAGGCTCCTTGAGGTTCTGCAACCAACGTAATGCGTGATCCATAATGAAGTTAAACTTTACCCCAAGCAAGTAGGACCTAAATGCTTATATGCTTAAATCACCACTAATCACTCCCACTCAGTCATGGTATAATTACGCTCATGGCCGTTCATACTTTGACTGCAGTATGCAACGGGATGTTCCTCTCCTTTTCATCTTTCCGAGAAAGGACCGCACCAACAGCAGAAAGGGACGCATCTTTCTGAATGATAGACTCCCTATCAAAGTTTTTACAGAGTAGCACCCGTGCACTGATTAGCGCTCTCCAAAGTGTATTAAAGGCTTATTGATATTGTTCCATCCATTTGAACACAGCATCTT
The DNA here is from genome assembly GCA_022478985.1 of Massospora cicadina. NCBI lineage: Eukaryota > Fungi > Entomophthoromycota > Entomophthoromycetes > Entomophthorales > Entomophthoraceae > Massospora > Massospora cicadina. Next base: position 34,107 of record JAKSZP010006689.1, read on the forward strand.
TTTTTAACAACTCAAATAGCGGACCCCAATACAAATAAAGTTAGGGGATGAAGCACTGGTAGTAAAAAAATCTTTCTTTTACTTAAATATCTAAATTAAAGCCAAATCTATATTTAAAAAAATACAAAAAACAACCACTCAATTGAGACAAAAATTACCAATGTCAATGCCATTGATGCCTGCTGCCCCAGTTTGGGGTGGTGGTGTGCTGACATCTGATAACTTTTATCTGCCGCCAAAACGCTTAGGCTGGCTCTGCTAGCCCTCCTAATCTACTGGGCGTTATGTCCCCCCTTGGGAATTGGCCCACGACCTCACAAGCTCCTAGGCAGTGCTCTTGAGCCCTTTGGTGCTCCCATGGAGCCTTTTTCATTTTGGCCTCCAGGCCAAATATATGAATCTCTTCCCATATATTAGTGCAGCCATCAACAAGATGGGCACGACAGTTTTTAAGCCCACTGGTTTTATTGACTTCCATCCCTTTAAGGGGTACTTTGATCTAGACTCCATTCAGAAGCTGATGCAGCAGCAGCCAAGCTGCAAATCATTTGCAAAAATATTCCCGTTCCCACCATTCAACCTCTGCTCACAGATGAGGCCACTTTGGTGGTCCATTTTTCTGGGTTGCCCTCCAATCTCTCCCCCAAACGCCTCTGCCATGAGCTTATGGAGGGTTTAGCCAGTTATGGTGCAGACCCCATTTTGCAGTTTTTGGTTCTAAATGGGGCGGATCATCTGGAAAGTAATCATGCTTTTATGATGATCTGCTCATTTCATCCCAATACCCATCTAACAATACCCTACATGGTGATCAGATCCGCACCTAATCACCCATTCTGGGCGCGCATCAAAAAATGGCCATGCCATTTGCACCTTGTACTTTGAGCTTGACCATTTAAAGCACAAGTACCCTACACTTTCTGCTTCCACAGCTTCCACCACTCATCCCTCAGGCGTTGGGACCATGGCTATTTCGCCCCAAGTTTTTAAGTGGGGCTCAATCCTCCCACCCCAACCTCAGGGCAATTTGGCACTGCTTCAAAAGCGGCAGCCAATCTAAATTTAAATTTTAAAAATTCTACACAAAATTCGACCAGATCACAGAATCCTGAGTCAATGACTGAACCAGTTTCAGCTGAGCTGCTGTGGTCCACAGCACATGGCCAATCAGCTCCTGCCAATACCACGAATCCGGTGGCTAGCCTTATGCTGGCTGAATCTAATCCATTTGAGGCTCTTGAATGGATTGATGAGGATGAACGGCCATACCACATCAAGCAGGATTTCATCTTGGGGGAATTTTCGTTGATCCCCAAATCACGGCCCACCATTTTTGCCCTAAAAACAGTTCTCCAATTTATAGGAATATCATAAAAATGCCAGTTGAGGCTGCAGCTGCCCCAGACAACACACTATTTTTCCAGAAAATTCATGGGGAGATAGAGCCCCTTGTTGAGGGTATTCCTATCCCCAATTTTCCCCATGATTTTGAGGAAGATGAAAAGTATGAAATTTGAGGAGCTTACCTTTGGTGCGAGCCACAATCGCAAAGTTGCAGAAAAAAGTTCTTCTTTTAAGCCTGATTATTCTGAAACCCACGGTGCATCAAATCTTTCACTTGTGTGCCAGCTCTCATCACTTTTGTTGAGCATCAACTTTCTCAATATATTGAGGTGATGGATACCGCTGGCCTCATAAACGAAGAAAACATTACAAATATACCTTCTTATACCCCATGTCACTAAGGCTCCCACCCCAATCCTATCAGTCATGGTCTACCAGATAAAGTGGGCGCCGGACAAAAGCTTCCACAACGCTTCCTCACCTCCTGATATGGCTTCCTAGGCTAATAACTTAGGGGCTTTATTAGGTATTTTTTATTTCTAATAATTTTTTATTTGGCCTATTTGAAAATAAAAATGCGTGGCGACACCCCCTTTTGGGTTGTGCATCAGTAGTGCTAAAAGAAAGGCTAATAGTAACTGACCATTCCAAAAATACCTGTACATAGCATTTACTATTAGGTGTAGTCATTATTTAATACCTTCCACCTTGGCCAGCTGTGGTTTCAACCCTTAGAGTCTACCAAAACCCAGGTATTCCAACTGATTTTTGAAGAAGTTACATTTTTGAGACTTAATTTTTATGTTCACCTAAGTGAGCCAGCGTAATAATGCTTCTAAATGAATGAGGTGCTCTTAAAAGGTTCGAGAAAATACAATAATATCAACGAGGTATACAAGGATGCATGACAGCTTCAGGTCACCAAAAATATTGTCCATGGCTTGTTGGAACATAGCCAGTGCATTGCACAGCCCTTAGGGTATATGGGTTGGTTAAAAAAGGCCTTTGGATGTGATTATGGCGCATTTATCCTGTTCCGTCGTGGTTAACTCAATTTGCCAGTAACCTGATATCAGTCCATCGCTGAGAAGTAATGGGCTTACTTTAAACAATCCAAAGCATTGTTAATCTGTGGAGAAGGGTACAAATCTTTATATTGCAATACTATTTAGTATCCAATAGTCTATTACTATGCAGTTGGTGCCGTCCTTATTTTTTACAATCAAAACGTGTGAAGCCCATATAATTTTGGAAGGTTTGAGCATTCTTACTCCAACAAACTTCAATTTCCTCAGTGACGACGTCTTCCGCTCCCTTGATTGGCAGATTAGCTGAGACTTTATCGAAGGATGATCTCCTATGTTTAATCTATGGACCACTTCCCAAGCACACACTAAACTGTGATCAATGACGGCAAAAATCTCCTTTTACTTCTGAACTAAATCTATTTCTTTATCTTTTTGTTCTTATGATAGCCCTATTAAGTTCTTCCAGGGTACCACTGTCATTATGCCAGCTGGAAACTTGATCATTGGGCCAAATTCATCTAGTAAACTAAACTCATGAATCTGAAGGACTTCTTCAATTGGGGCAAGTGTGTAAATATTCCACTATTTGGTGTCAGTGAAATTTGCATTGGTTCATTTTGGAGATTTGCTAACAAAACCTTGATCTCTCAATGCCCTGGGAGTATAATCCCTGAAGCCACATGAGGCTTAAGCTGCGTTTGCTGATAGGGCATAATAATCTCCCCTAAAGCATGGCTAGCACTTCCACCTCTAACTCCGTGTTCACTATGACCTGGTGTCCAGAAGTAATAGATACAGACCCTGCAGCTCGGAGAGGTAGCCCTTGGTATTCATATATATGCTGGGGAAGGGGAAAAGTCTTGCTTTTTAGTCAATGATAGCGAACTGGAATCACATTATCACTATATGCAAGATTGATATGGCCCATGTGTACCAGAACCTTGGGCACTCCACTAGAGGTAAAGTAAATTGGGATCCACTGTCACAAAACAGTAAATGTCTCCTCAGTCATATCAATGACAGCCCAAAATGTCACAGGAAAGCAGTTCCAATTTGCAAATTTTTCATTTTGTTTGGTAGCGCAATCACTGGAACTACAGCAACAATGGTCCCAAAATGTAAAGTTAGCACTCTGTACGCTCCCTCAGAGATGGGGCTTTCAACTCCAGCGGTCCCTTACACCATTTAATGGTCCACATCAGGTTTTAACGTCAACTTCGCCATCAAATTAGTGGAAACTAATTTGACTGGAGCATCTGTATCTATTATAGAAAAAACACTTTTACTACAAAAATATCACAGTGTGTACACTCAGAATAAGAAGAATATTGACTGTTTAATACGTGGACATTTATAGGATCTCTTTTTTCAAGGAAACTCATTATCCCACTACTGACTTTGGGGGTATTCTTTAACAATGGTGTCTACCAGAAGGGCAACATATACTTCTTTTAAAGTTGGCGCATCTGTAACGGAATCCAGCTTGTCTGAGGAAGATTGATCAAGCATTTGGAAGGTGTATGGCTTCAGTTGCTATGGAGGTCCTTCATCCGCCACAGCCTTGGCTTGGGCTCGTCTCACTATATTTACTCCTCCAACTGGCTGCTGATATAAAATCCCGTCATTGTATTGAGGGGGTTCCGTGGAATATGCTACTATTGATTCAGGGACACTTGGGGTTAGGATAGCAGAGATAAATAGTTCTGTCTGTACTCCGCTCCATCTTTTCCCTGGTAGTATTGATCCTGTTGCATGTAGTGAACATGACAGCTATGGCAACTCCATGCCAGGTGGGCAAGGCAACCACACTATAGCATTTTACCCACAAGAGCCACGTCCTTGGTTTTCATAAGAGGGTCCAGGCTGATAGTTTTGTTGATGCTCAGCGTAACCAGGGCCAGGTTGGTAGGATGATTGCTGTGTTTTTAGCGTAACTAGGCTCAGTTCAGTAGTTGGTTTGCTGAAAATTTTTGTAAATGGGGATGGGCAGAAATTAAACTGTTGGGATTACTTTGGCCAAGGACAAGGCGCAGAATTATAGCAAGGCTGGGGGTTGCTAGGAAGAATGTGGGCATGACAAGGGTATTCCAATGAATAAAAGGTACTGGCAGTGGTGGTATGTTTCTGCTTCATATTGGGCGGAGGGAAGTTAGCGGATATATGGCGCAAGATCTGCACAATATAGAGTAGGGGAACGTTAATATCCATTTTTAGAGAAATAACGGTGTGAAGCTCATGGTATGGCTTTATTGTAAAGGTCATTGTGATGTACATGTCAGCTTCTGATAAATAGCCTGCCCCTATAAGCACATGAGATTTTGCCATAAATCAGTCAGCAAACTCTATTAGGGTCTCATAATGGCGGAACCCAATAGTTAACTCCGCCTTTTACTGTGACATTTTTGAGTTACCCCAAACGGTTGTAGCACCATTTAATTTACTTCTTAGTAGGTAAAGGAGCTTCTTGAAAGGTAGCAGGCGAGTTGGTAAGAACTTCTGACATCTAAGGCAGATATCAACAGTTTAGCTTTACGCCGATCTGAGGCAATTTCTGTAGATTACTCAAAACGCTTAAAGAAGCAGTGGATTTTCCCATTGCAATTAAACGGAGGCAGATTTTCAATATTGACCTCCTCATCCCGCTCATAGACATGACTTTTTGGTACGTAATTAGGAATGGGTTGAGACCCATAAGCAGCATAAGATGAGGAGCTAGTCCAGCTGAGGTTGGTATATCCACTGCTTTGGAGGTAGTGTGGCCCTCAGTGAGTGGGCAGCACTGCCATCACTTGAAAGAGGCTTTCTGATTTATAACCATATCCTGAGATGCCTTCCTGAGTGTAGTAACTCCTGCTAGCATCATATTCCTTGTCATATCATTATCCATGAGCAGCTCCCTGTCATTCTTCCTCCTCCCAATGAGAGGGCTGGGAGGTACTGGTCAATTTCCACTTTGCACAATGCAGTCATTTTGTTGTGCTATCTAAATGATTAGCGAGCTACATGTTATGTTGTCCCAGAATTTGCAATTGGCTAAATGTACTGTTGAGCTGGTGCATAATGGCGTTTTTCTCTTAGTGAGGTGATCCAGTTTTTTGAGCACTGCATTTAAAGCAAGTTTGAGTTCCTAATAGTTGGCTGGTGCAGTACTTCATGAAGATTCTCCAGCAAAGCAGGCCTGATGAGACATGGCTGGCAACTAGAGATTATTATTTTTTGGTTGTTGATCAATGGGCACCTGTAGTGAGAACCACTGTTATAATTTTGGGGTAACTATTAGGATACACTGTAAAGGTCACACAGGTCAAGCCCACTGAACCACGGATGGATGATGTGAGAATTGTTGGTCCTTCAAACTTACTTAAAATATAATAAAATATGGAACAATAGCCCCAACAACACCCTTATTTATTTAATAGATAAAGTGGTTCCTTGCTGTTCCGCTCTCACTAGACTATTAACAACCTACTCTTTTAATAAAACAATCTCGCTTATATACCAGCAACTTTGGATGATACCAATCTCTTAGCTTAGACTATTCTGTTATGCCATATTCTCATTGTTATCAAATGGTATTTTTAATTCTCTATTGCCTTAGTTTGAGGAGATCTAAATTTTATTCATCAATTGTTGACATTGCCTTATTGCCATATTTAGAGGCGATCCAATAACAACACATCATAACACAATATCGCCTCATCTCAAGGCGCTCAATTAATTGTAAGTAATTATACTAATTGGAAGAATTTCACTCTTCTGCCAGAGCTCTTCTGAGTTTACCGTCCAGTCATATCAGTATCTTGACATACCCACATTGAAAACTTTAGTTCATATACAAAAGCAGGAGATTAAGGGGTTAATAACACTCCTCACCACTTTTAATCAGAAGCTTGAAAATTGTTAAATAACAGGTTGTATTAAGACGTCATTTATCTGGGATGATTAACAAACTCTGTTGCAAATTCACCTCTCCTTGTGCTGAATTGCCAGTCCTGTAAATGTTTCCAAAATAAAATGATGCGGATGAGCTTCCAGTGATACTTATATCCCACATGTCAGTAATTCAAAATTGCTTAACGATTGCTCCTTGGACTGCTTGCTTGAAAGGGCAATGAGAACTGGCTCAGCACTTGAACCTTTTACAAAGGGTAATATTAAATTTGATGGTTTACTTTGAGATAAGCTCTTTGAGAAAAACATCAATGCTAAAAGATTACTCCCATCAATAAATCCTTTGATCCTACAAATTTACATGCATAATAGAATAAATCAGACACACCTCAGAACCGCTTTGATTATATCTAAACAACCTGATTGTTGTAGCTAATAATAGCATCATATAATATTATCATGGCCAATTAATGGATCCACTTTGGTGGCTAAGTGAATTTATGGTACAAACCTCATTGCTTTTTTGAGTTTAATGCATTTTTTGATTTAAGTATTCTATTTTTTATGTATGCTGATCATCTAATCAGCTTGATAGTACTTGCACATGTATGGCCCAAATAGGGATCACCTAGTACTATTGAGAGGCCTACCAACATCCCGATTTGTGGTGCATCATTATATAAATTCCATATGGGTTTCCCCATTTATTTAATTTCTTTAGCTGTATGACAAAACGTAATTGGGCTGGTTGAGACGTGAATATACATCACTGAGGTGCTAATATCAAGCCTAAAATCTTCTCAATTATGATAGTAGTAGTGAATCCAATTGGGCTGAAACAATTGTAATTAAGTTTTTTCAAGGTCCAAATTAACTTGGGGATGTTCTTTAAAATTAATATCATAATCCATAGCTGATTGGCATGGTTAAAATGAACTCATCTAATAGTTGAGTACAGCCAGGAGATGCCCTAGAGGTATAATATACTGACGACTGGCCCTAAAATAAAATCATCATATTTCTGTTTAATTATAATTTCGTCTTATATCATCTTATAATAATTCAATCTTCACATTAAGAAGTGTAGACAAGCATTTAGGGGAGATTTTCATAATTACTTGTGTCTGGAGAGTTCCTGATTAAAGAGTGAAAAATTACCCAGAAGAGAACAAAAGGGTCAAGTATTGTTGTTTTGATCTTTGAGCTTACAAACGGTTAGGAAATACTGTAAGACAAATAGCATAATCAAGGATATATTGGCTGAAACTCTTACCAACTATTGAAACAGGAATATACTTAATAATCGAGCTAAACCTCAAAATCTCACAAGTGGTGCTCACTACAGGGGAGAACAGTAGAATCATTAAGTTTTTGGGCAGAAAACAACTGGGGAAATTACATAAGGCCCAAATTCAGGAGTCCAAATCAAGAAGTATGGGGAAACTTCACAAAGCAGAATCTTCAGGGGTTGGGCGGATAATGAAAGGGATATTTCAATTGTTTGTTAGATTCCCAAAATTTTGCTTTAATCCTAACTCTGGATGACACTCATTGCAAATGTGATCCAATTCTGATAGAAGTCTCCCCAAGTTATTCAAACTCTAGATGAAGCATAACTTCTCTGGTAGATTCTGGGTGCAATGATTTTAAGACCTTAATTTCTAAGATTTTATAAAGAAGGAATTGTACATTCATTTTTGAAGTTGTTCAAAAAAACTATGCAAGGAGGATCAGACCATGCAAAGTCTACAGCTCTCATTAATTGCCTGGACTCTCATAGTGTAAAACTTGTTATGCCCTATCTGGGTGACAATTTGTCCTATTTGGATGCAAAAAACACTACCATAAAACAATTCTGAGGCCCTGATAAGCTATCCGCCTGAAAGAGAGCCCTGCTAAATATCAATTTTATAGGAATGAGTCCATCAGGGACTTTGCGGATAGATTTTACCATGAGGCTCAGGTCTTACTAAGTTCAAATGCTATAAACGAATTCAATGCAAAGATTGCCATGCAGCATGCTGTCAAGCCATACTGTGACTTTCAGCATAACATGATTCTGGCATTTAATCGGCCCATGGGAGCATTAGAACTTACGGATTATTTGAGACAGTGTGCAAGTAGCTTCAACGCCCCTAATTAGTATAAAGTTTAATCGAAATTTTGATATTTTAGACCAAAAAAAAGAAAACAAACTGTGAAAAAACAATTGGCCCATAAATCCAAAAAACGATCAGCAAACATGACTTATTACCTGAAAAATTGTGGCCAAAAGGGACATTTTTCTAGCTATTGCTACAGATGGCCAGATAAAAAACCTGGGGTAAATGTTGCCTTAGAGGTTAACAATAAAGAAAAGGTGGGAAAAGGGCAGGTGAGTGGAGGCGGATGCTCTTCCTCCACCAATGCCTTAACGCACATTCCACCTGACCTTAGCAAGTCTTTCTTAGCTAATGAAGTGGCCAAAGATAGACTACACCACATTGTGGTTGGCTATTTTTATATGGTTACCACCTGCAAAAATGAAATAATCAACACAATTAGCAGTCACTGAAGAAGATCAGGCCAAAGTAGCTAAGCCTTACACCAAACAAGTCATCGATCAAGAGCTAAGTAGCCATCCTAAAAGTTCATCTATTCTTCTCACACTAAATGAAGTGCAGGTGGTCATACCCACGAAGACTTTATCAGAGAATTTTCCAGAATTCTGATCCAGTCTGAAGTCCCACTTGAAACTGAACACTTACTCCAATAATCTTCTAATAAAAATTCTGATATCTACTCTGAATGTACATATTTGTATATTGCAGTAAATAAAGTAAGGGCTTGATACAACACTTATATTGGGGCACCTATAAACATTTTCAGCATCAGCCTGAACAAGAAACTGAAAATTGCGCCTGAAGTTGCATATTGTCAAGAATATGGTACAGCAGGAGCCCACAACACTAAGTTGCCGGGATCTATAGCATGTTACCATTAAGTTTTGGATCCACTTTATTGATGCCGCTGGACATAGTATTTCTTTATTCAAGCTACAATATCCTAATTGGGACCAATTTATTTGAAAAATTTGGAGTTTTCACGAATAATAAGGAAGATACATTGACTATTTTGGAGCAAAGCATCCCATTATTAAAAAACAAAAATAGAAAGGCCAAAAAGAAACATACAATTTTTTTAACATGGCCTGCAAGGATGGGATAGTCCTGATTGAGTACACAAAATCTCAATTCAAAAATAAAGGCTCTTCCAATGCAGATTCGTGAAATAAAGAGAATTCCATTACAATCAGATCAGCAGATTACCGTGCTTCTCGGAACTCAAGTAGTCGTCCCTACCAGTCTGACTATCATAACTCCAGAAAGATTTTATGGGGAAATATGCCAGCCATGGTGTAGATCCTGATTAGAGACAAATTTTGCACCTTGGATAGTCATTCCAGGGCATGAAGAGACTCAAATCTTGTGTGCAAACCTGCTGAATTGGCCCATAGTGATACAAAAGCATCAAGTCATTGCCTACCTGCACCTATTTATGACTACTAAGATTCAGACATTTCAAAAATGGGAACCTAAATGAGATAGGATTTCCTAATGAGGAAACCATAATTATCATTAACGTTATTCCTATGGCTGAATAAGGGAACTTGACTGACCTGGAAAAGGCTCAAGTCCAGAGTTTATTTCTGAAATACTGAGAAATATTTGTAAAATATTATTTTGATTTTAAGATTGTTCTAGAGATGTGATACACACTATTGACACCTGTTGACCATGACCATATCTGGCTTCTCCTGATTAGACGTTCAAAAGAAGCATAAGAAGTTTTTTCTAAAGAGATAAAAGAACACCTAGATCGCAGAATGCTGGTCCCATCAAAGCGCCGGTGGGCTACCCCAATTTTAATAGTAAAAAAGAAGGACGGGAGTAATCAGGTTGTCATTGATTATTAAAAATTAAATAACATCACACAGAAGGATTCTGATTTCCTTCCACAGATTGATGACGCCTTAGATCGCTTGGAGGCGCAAAATTCTTCAACATTATGGACCTAATAAGCAGATACTGGCAGGTTGATATGCCTGAAGAGGAGCACGAAAAATGTGCTACTATAACTCAAGAGGGACTATTCCAGCTGAAAAGGATACCACAAGGACTTTTTAACGCCCCAGATACCTTTCAAAGACTGAGGACACAATCCTAGGGGAATTAAAATTTTCTTATTTGCTAGTTTATTTGGATGATATAAATGTCTTCAGCTGCACCTTCACTAATCACCTGGAACATTTAGAGGCAGTTATCAAGAGACTAGCAGCTGCTAATTTGAAGATCAAACCCAGGAAGCCAATTTTCAAAGATCAATTGAATTATCTTGGGTTTATTATTAATGAAGAAGGACACCGACCTCAGCCATCCAAACTGGATGCAATATTGAAGATGAAATGGCCCAAATCCAAGTGCAATATACAGGTTTTCCTAGGTATGATTAGTTATTATTGCCGATTTATTGCCAATTTTGAACAAATTGGAGATCCATTGTTTCATCTGGTTAAAGACAAGGTTTTGTTTTACTGGAATCAGGACTATTAAATTGCATTCATTATACTCCTGTTGGCCCTAATAATGGTCCCAGTCCTGAAACATCCAGACTTCAAGCATGAGTTTATTGTCCAAACTGATGCATCGCTTATAGCAGTTAGAGCCATGTTGTCTCAAATAGGGGAATAAGGCAAGGAGCATACTATCGCCTTTTCTAGTTGGACTTTATATATCCAGGACAAAATAACATGTTGATAGAATGAGAATGCTTGGCGGTATATAATCTCCAAACAGTTTGGGTTTATCTGCAAAGCACTCATAATACGTTAGTAACAGATAATTATTCCCTAATATGGCTGAACAACATAAAGGAACCAGAGGGTCTATCATCGTGGTGGGCACTAAAGCTACAGGCCTATAATTACACGTTTAAACATTGTGCAGGAGTGAAGCACTAAAATGCCAACTGCTTATTCCATTTACCTACAATTGCCACTGTCAGTTTGGCCGCAGATGAGCTGTTCCAAAAGATGGTTAGTGAAAAATTCCAGGATGAGCCTGAATCGGTTCAAAAATTGCTACAGATTTACAAAAAGACCATTTAGATCAAAAATGGAATATTATATAGATTTAATCAAAAGGAAAAAGGTCATTTTTCCAAGACCCTCAACCCAAACAGACCTAATAAAGGTGACGCATAAGGCTATAGGCCATGGTGGATTTAAGAAAATGAAGGAGCATTTTAAAATATACTACTACTTGGAGTCAATGAACTTTGATCTCCAAGAGACACTGGAGTGTTGCACTGAATGTCAAGAGGAAAACCGTTCTAAAAGAGCACATCTTACCAGCTCATTTGGCCCAAATTCACATGGTATACTATATCCATAGATGTCAGACCACTTCTCACTAGCAACTCCAAGGCCAATTACATTATCGTGGCTATTGACCACTTGACTATGTGAGTGAAAGCCAAGGCTATTTAGGAAGTAGGTGCAGCAACAACGGCCAAGTTTATCTTTGAGAATATTATCCAAAAGCATTGTTGCCCACAGGTTATTCTGACCAATAATGTAAGTAATTTTATGGTTAGGGACAACCTAGTGCTAAAAATAGAAGTAATTTTATGGCCAACGTTATTATAAAGCTTAACCATCTGATGGGAGTAAGAGGTGTGATCTCTGATTACTATCTTCCAGAGACAAACGGAATGGTTGAGCGCATAATATAACATTTATAAATATTGTCCAAAAGTTAACCTCAGGTAAACCGTCTGAATATAGCACATTTCTAAGCTCAGCTTCGTTTGTTTACAACATTTTGTATCACTATGCCACCAAAATGTCATCTTTACAGGTTTTATATTGAATACATTCAGCCCTAACATCAGTGCTACATTCATTCCTAGAAGAACCTGGTGAGAGTAGTTATCCTCAATATGTTGAGAAGCTTGCAGAAACCCTAATTAAGCTGCAAGCTAAAGCCTTTCACAGCAGTTTTACTGTTGAAAAGGCTCAATTTCAAAAAATTCTAATGATTGATATAATTTGACCAAATTTGAAGTCTGAGATTATGTTATATTTTACAATACACACGGATCAGACCGATTATAAAAGTCTAATTGCATTTGGGTTGGCCCATTTGTAATTATTGAGAAAACATCAAGGTTTGTTTATACCATCAAAGAGGTTAAAACAGCCCCCTTGGGTTGGGACCATCTAGTACTAAAAAAGAGGTTAGACAGGACATATTTATAATTGAGTCTCTGCATAATTTCCAAGAAGATTTAGGAGGAGGGCTGATTAAAAGAAAAGAAATTAATAACAAAAGTACACAATTATAGGAACTTAATAGTAAATATGAAAAATAATACAATAACCAGAGTATATACTTGAAAAACAATAATACTATATAATATACTAAAGAATAAAGGAACTTTATATATAATAATATAGATATTTATTAGTAAAAAATGATAAATCAGCAAAGTTTTTATTCCTACGCTTTGAGGGGGAGGCAACTTGGGACCTGATTTCTCATCTTCATGATCCAATTTGAACTAATCTAGTTGCTGGGCAACAACGTAAAGGGTACTAGTGGCATAAAGCAAGCTGTCCGCATGCTAGTTATAGATAATTTCAATGAAAAAAATGGAATGGGAGGCATAAAACTGTTAACATTATACAATTGAACCCATAATTGAGTGGAAACAAACGCTTAGAAGAAGACAGTCAACTAAAAATTAGTCTGATATGTGTACATTTCTGGGGTTCCAAGTTGAATATTATAAACCTGAGTTTTCCACCACTTATTAAGGAACATGCAACAGATGGCCTGAGAGTATATGATTGGTAATGATGTGCATAAGATGGCTGAATAAGTCCATTTTTAGAAGGTATTTGTCTGCCCTATCTCGTGAAGAGCCTCAAAAGTTGCCCAAACAGCTGAGCAGAAATGAACATCCTGAACATTGTGGGTATTTAGACCAAGGGATGACGCACAATTAGGCCTATTTTTGTTTACTAAAGACCAAAAATTAAGGACCTCCTCTACCAAGCCATTGACCTGGAAATAATCTTGAGGTCATATGGTTGTATCCTCAGCAAGAAAAGATAAACAGGGTTGTAAAGCTTCTCATATTCAACCCTTGTTTTTTCAAGAAGTTGACCACAATGCAAATAGTTGGATGATATCAGAACTACATTATACACTAAAGTCATTGAGAAATGGCTGAGGGCAAAGATAATTTTCATCCAGAAGATCGCCATCATAATGTATCATTTATAGTGAAAAAATTGGCTCTAAAGGGTTGAAAACATGGCTGAAAGTGTCTTCCAGAATGATTTCCAAAGAACATGACCAAAGTTCATATCCCACTGATCCTTGAGTATGATCTATTGTGGGGTTAGCCTCCTCCTTGATGATAGTATTGAGCTAAGTAGATTCATTAACGTCAGCGCAGGAACAAGTCAACCCAACAGTCCCACTTGGATAGAGCCTACAAACATATGCATCAGCATAGTTCTATCCAACTGATTAAACTGACACCGTTGTTTGGGATTGAGAGAAGTGACGTAGTTGTGGTAGGATGAGAAAATGCTGTTTACAGGCATTGAAGATTATTTCAGGAAACCTAAGGGTTTATATTCCAGTCAAGTGGAGGGGAAATGTTAGATTTTGATGGTTCACTCAAAAATAAACCTTCAAGAAAACCATCTATGCTAATAGATTACTCCCATTGATAGATCTTTTTATTCTTCCCAATTTATCTGCATAATCTAATAAATCAGACTTACCTTAGAGCTACCTTGATTGCATCTAAACACCCCAATTATTTTAGCAAATAATAGCTATAATATAATATTGTTATGGCCAATTATGGGATCCATTTTTTGAAGCAAGTGAATTTATGGCACAAACATTTGCTTTTTTGTATCTATTGCATTTTTTGATTAAGTAATTCTCTTTTTTTGTATATCAATCTCTATAACTAGCATGATATTACTTGCACATGGATGGCCCAAATTAGGGAGTACCTAGTACTATTAGTAGTCTGCAGATGTCCCAATTAGAAGTGCATCATTATTTAAATTCCATATGTTTCTTCTCCCCATTTATTGAATTTTGTCAGCTGTATAACAAAACGTAATCACGCTGGTTGAGACGTGAATATGCACCACTGAGGTGCTAATATTAAGCTTTAAAATCTTCCCAATCACAAGAGTAATAGTGCCTCCAATTGGGCTGAGACAATTGTAATTTAGTTAATTCAAAGGCCAAATTAACTTGGGGATGTTTCTATTAACCAATACCATAATTCATAGCGGATTGGCATGGTTAAAATGAACTCATCTAATAGTTGAGTACAGCCAGGAGATGCCCTAGAGGTATAATATACTGACGACTGGCCTAAAATAAAATCATCATCTTTATATATAATCATAGTTTCATATTATATCATCTTAAACTAATTTAATCTTCACATTAAGAAGGGTAGACAAGCATTCAGGGGGAGCTTGTCACAATTACCTGTGTCTGAAAAGTTCTCTAATTAGAGAGGAAAAATTTATTCAGATTAAACAAAAAGATTCAAGTATTTCTGTTTAGTTTTGTGAGCTTCCAAAAGGGTAAAAAATAATGTAAGACATATAGCATAATCAAGAATATATTGGCTGAAACTCTTCCTGACTATCAAAAAAGGAATATACTTATTAAACGAGCTAATTCTCAAAATCTCACATAGTGTCCAAAACCGTTTAAGCCAATTAACTTGGTAAAAATTTTTCAAAAGCGAAAATGTGCATAACAATACTCCATTGTTTGAAATGGGTATAGATAGTTCCTCTTAGATTATTAAGTTGTTACTTTGATGAATTCATTTTAATCTGTGTTTCAAGAGTTGATAATGGCTAAATTGCAAAAGGATAAAATGATATATGTAATGCCAAAAACTTTTGGGAAACAATTTTAGTGGCGCAGAATGTATGACAACGCGGAAGACGCTGTATCTTGGCTTTTTGTATAATAAGGATGAGTCAGTTACAGCTTTTTTTTTAAAAGTATCTTATGAAGCTCAAGTCTTATATGGTGCTAATTTGCTCTATAATTTTAATGCTCAGATCGCCCTGCGTCACTCCTATGAGCCCTATACTGATTTGTATAAGGTTTTTCTTTGTGTTGAATGAGGAGAGCTATATCAACCATATGGTAAATTATCTCTGTCGTTGCATTGTCTCTTTTATGACGCCTATCTTAGTTAAACAAGAGCCCTGTGACCTTTTGTACAAGATCATCACCTCAAAGTCAAAACCAGTTCATCTTGGCGGCACCTGCTTTAATAGACCTGATATCGCTCAGGTTACTTGATATCTGTGTAGTATCCTGGGCAAAACGCCAATAATTTACCTGGGTTGGGCTTTAAATTTAAGGTTAATACAGTGACTTACAGAAAGAAAGGTTAAGGAAAAGTATGGGCGGACTAAAACCGGGATTTTCTATTTATGCCCCTTTTAAAACAATCCCATTCAAGTCAAAATGTATGGAGTCTCATTCCATTAAGCCTTTGCTCACAGCTGACGCTCCTCCTTCAGCTCTACCCCAGGTGATTGCGGAGGATGTGGTGCAATTACCAAGATTCTGGAAGCAAACAAAATGATGATTTAGCGCCAGTAGTAGGGAAGTCATATGTTCAATAGCTGGAAAAGAACAAGCTTCCTGTCACCTTGAGTGATATCCTAAGCTGGACACAGTCCAGGTGGGCAAACCTATTGGTACTTAAAAAAATTAAACACACCTTTTGTGCTGACCTAAAATCTTATCTAGGGTAAATTGACGCACTTGATTTTTATGCAGTCAGAGAAGCTGACGCTTATGAAGATGAATTCACATACATAGATAATACTGTTAATAAGCTCAAAATAGGCGCTGCTTAGGACAGCAGGGCACCAGTTAATATCTTGTACACCAAACTGTTAAAGAAACTGGCCTAGAACTTAATATCACCCATTGCAAAAAGTATGGTACTGTGGATCCCAAGTGATATCTTCATTAGGTGCATTTATTGAACTGTCATAGGGCTCAAATTGTTAGTTCTGTCTGCCTCAGCTATAATACTACTCAGTCAAGTTTATGACTTCCTTGTTAGAAACTCTTTTATGAGGACTTATGGAGTTAAAACTGATTTTGAAGAAAACATTTTGAAGAAAACATTTTGGAGATCCCAAGACAATAATTTCCACTATATTTTATTGGAATCTTGAGGAATTAGCATCTACCAAGGAAAATGTGGTCTACCCCTTTATAAAGATGAAATAGTACCACTAGGGTATCAAAAAGCTTCAGTTAGGAACTCAGTGATTGCCTAATAAAACTTTGGAAACTAAAGGCATTCTGCTTAGGGCTAATCAAAGCACAACTATTTCAGCAAGACACTAGGTAATCGTGGGGACTGAAATCATAATGAAAATCTCTCAAGGGTTATATGGGGAAATATTCATAAGTTATAGCCGCTTAATCTTAAACATGCTGTCACACCAGTATATCCTTCCTTACCATAGCAAGATTAATATATTAATAAATAATATATACCTGCACTCTATTCAAATCATGTGACATCAAGTCGTTGCATTTGTCCATATTATCTCAGTGAAAAAAGTAGAGAACTTACATGATTTTGGTACTTTAGAGGAACTGTGCCTGAAAAAACTTCTCTTTCTGCTAAGCATCACTTTTCGAAAATCAATTCAGCCTGAAATTTAGCTCCACTAAAGAGATTTACGAAAACTATTAGCAAATATGGCGGGAAACCCCACAAAAGAACCCGCAGGCTATGCCAAACGAGCCAGCACCACCCCAAACGAAGCAACCCTCGGTTACCCACCTCAGGGTCAACCAGAATCACCCGCTCTCAAGCAGCAGCCATGAAAGCAGGCACCACCCCCAACCTGGAGCTACTCCAACTAGCGCCAGTTCACCTGATCGCACTTCTGCAACCTGCACGCCTAACAGCTCTGTGTGTGCTGCCTCCCACCAACCCGCTGGTCCCCCTCCAACCAAGGAGGCCATCACCCACGCTGTTTTAATGGCGTCTGCTCAGTTGAATGCAACTCAGCCCATCCAGACATTCACCTCCCCCTATTGTGTCAGCTAATTCAGCCCCATCTATTATTGCTGACGCCGTGTTTCTGGCTCCCTCCATGAGGGGCGATACCCAGCTACCTGGCCCCCAAATCCTCAGATGTAAGGTTGGATTAGCCGCACATTCTGGTTCACTAAGCACCAAATTGGGACAATATACTCTTCCCAATGAGGATTCAAATGGTTCGGATTTTGGAACTTCACACCAGTTCCAATCTCACCCGTCCCATTTAAACCCCGTAATTGGCACTTCTCAAGTCGGCACTTTATCTCAATATGCTGAAAACGACCAATTCACCAATCAGCCAGTGAGTTTTGCCCACGAAATCACAGCAAATACTCGGGCTGAATTTACCCAAATAGATTGGGATGGTGATGAAACATCTCCCTCCTCCCAACTGGCTGGAGTTAATTCCAATCTGGATGGGCCTCCCCAATTTAGCGAGGCCCAACAAACCGCCCCTCAATTTAATATGATGCCAGCAACTGCTGTAACATTCCAGAAACAAGGGAACTCCGCAAACTTGTCCAAACCACCAGCTCACACTCAACCTGCAATTGCAGCCCAAAGCAAACACAAACGTACCAAAGGAGCCACTGGGGAGTGGCAAAAACCTCTGGCACCAACGCTACCCAAAGCTGATCCCCGTGAAGTGGCGTTTATTGCCGATGTTAAGAAGAAATGGGCCGAAACTAGAGCGCAAAAAGCTCTACCTCGCTCAACCCTCTCCCACGCAATTCGCCTTTATTATGGGCATAACCCTGTTGAATTCTATACAGAGGATTACTTCTCATACTTTGCAGCGATTGCGGAGACATTCCCTATTAACACCACCATCCATGAATCAGTGGAGGGCCACTACATCGATGTGGGCTTCACTGAAGCTGCCCTTGCTGACCATGCTGCCACCCTCCAGGTCATTATTCCACGCGGATCTCTTCGCATCTCCCGCACACGCTCTCACCTGGAGAAAATTTCATGGGTTACTTTTTCCAACCTACCAACAACTGTTGATCCTGAGTCTCTTAAACTGGCACTCCATCGTGGTTTAATGGAGTTTGGGTCTGTTCTTTCAGTGGACTTTAGCGTCCCCTCTTACTATGCTCCCACTCAAAGAGCTCGCACTGCTAGGGCGTCATTCATCCCCTCCCCCACTGTATCCCGTAACATTGAGGTTATTCCTCGTGTGGCGGTAGTTGGGGCATGCCCTGAGATCTTTTTTGTCGACCCTGATCAGGCGCGCCCCCGGTGTTCATGGTGTAACGCCCTTGGACACTTGTATAGTGGCTGCACAGCTCGAAAACAAGCCCTCTTAGCCACCACCCAGGGGCCTAAACCAGGCCAAAAACGATCCCACATGGCTGCAGCAGCAATTCCACAACCCACACAATGGGTTCCCGTTCAAGACCTGTCCCCTGAGGCCTTACGCCTAGCAGTTGAAACAGCTAACCCCACTATTGGTGTGGGATACCTTCGCGCTCATGCCCCCCTTCCAATGGGCACCCCCTCCAATCTCCCAGAGTCAACTCCCTCTCTCACCAAGCGCAAGGCATCTCCCACAGGGTGCCCCTCGTCAGCCACCCCCACTCAGGGCTCCGCGGCACCCCCACCAACCCCCACCAGCGATTTATCGCATCAGCCCTCAGCTCCCAATGGAGCTATGCCCACCAGCATGGACTGGCAACTCGCGGCCTGCGGTAGAAGTGCCACCTCAAAGAGTCCAACCCCAACCCCACAGTCCATTTCGCGCGGATCCTTTGCAGTGTTGGAGGAAGTGAATATGGACTCAGACTCATCAAATGGGGACACCGCGGAGGTCACCATTGAGCACCCTCAGGTCCTTCCCCTGCAACGGAGCGGGGGCAGCATCCTAGGCTGGCTTACTGGGTCCTCCGCCCCCCCACCCTCTCCTCCCCCTCAGAACCCTCGACGCTCCTCACGGATTGCAGCTAATAGTTAAGCTAAAGGACTCAAAACTAGCCGCCTCACAGCAGCAGGTTTAAGCGCTGGCAACCCCCCAGGACATGGAGGGGAACAGCTATGAGTCCCCATGGCAGCACCCTGGCCCTGCAATCCATCAACGCAAATGGGTTGCGGGACTTTAAGCGGAGAGCCCGCCTCCTCCGAAACTTCAGGTCAGCACAAATTGACATCGCTGCTGTCCAGGAGCCCCATATCCTCCCCCACGAACAATCTGCATGGAATGAACAGTTTGGAGGCAACTCCTTCTGGACAAACCATGCCGCCCTTATTGTTTTGAATCCCCAGGTTAAAACCCATTCTTTTTCACAATATCTAGGTGGCCGCCTCATACTGGCCAAACTCACCACTCCTGACTTCTCCTTCTTCACTGCAAGCATCTACCTGCCTAATGCAGGTCAGGAGCAAAATCGGCTCTTGGAAGAGCTCCTCCAACTCAATCTCCCACGGAATACAGTTCTCTTAGGAGATTTCAACACAACCATAAGTCGCGTCCGTGACTCTTACCCCCTGCAGCAAAGGAACGCCCTGGATCAAGTCGCCTCCAGGATTTCCTTCGCCTGAGTGGCTTTATAGATGCGCTTCCACCCTCCGCGTCTGGCCTAGGTTGCATGACTAGGATCCAGTATGATGGAGGAGCTTTCCAGTCAGCGTCACGCATAGATATGGAACTGATTGGCCCCCTGCTAATTGGCCGCGTCTCCTCTCCCATCTCTCGTGACAACCATCTGAGTGATCACAGGTCACTCACCGTTGTCCTCACCACCACACTTAGACCGTCGCGTAGGTTCTGGCCTAGGGTTGCCCCAGCTCTTCTCAACAACCCCTTCACTAAGGAGAAGCTGTCTATGACCATCCGGGAGACTCTCACCTCCCCCACCCCACCTGCTTGACCACAAGGCTAGATGGGCGGTGACCAAGGAGGGCATCACCCGCGTTGCTTACAACTGTGCCAAAGCCCAGATGACTGCAGCTCGCGCCAGAGTCAAAAGGGCGGAAGCCAGAATCAGACATCTAGAGCGAAACTGCCAGCCTTCGCCCTCTCCCAGATGGTTGGAAGACTGGGAAGCGGTGCAGGAAGCACTCCGCTTGGAGCTCACACTGCAGGAAGAACGGGCAGCAAACTTTACAACATCTCGTTACTATGCTCAATGGGAACGCCCCACCCGCTTCTTCTTTCAGAAACAGAAAGCCCGGTCAACAGCGCAGGATATTACTGCACTGAAGATTGGCACTACAACCACTTCAGATAAGGAGGAAATCACGCAGGAACTACACCGCTTCTACTCCAGCCTCTTCCATGCCACCCAGGTGGACCCATCGGACATCCAAGACTTCCTGTGGCGGGCTCCAGAGCCGCCCATTGACCCACGGGCTGATGAGGCTCTACTGGCGCCTATTTCCATCCAGGAGGTGATGGAAACCCTTCTGAAATCCCCACGGCTTAAAGCCCCAGGCCCAGATGGAATACCCTTTGAGGTGTACTTTCTGGAACCTGCAGTGATAGCCAGAACCCTCCGCGACCTCTTCGCTGCACTCTTGGTGAATGGCGAGGTCCTCCCCGACTCCAGAGGCTCAATCACGACCCTCATTCACAAGAAGTCAAACCGTGAGAACCTGGCGAACTGGCGCCCCATAGCGTTGATCAACACAGACCACAAGCTCTTCACGAAGCTTCTGGCCAACCGCATCACCAAATGGGTGTCACCTCGCCTCTCCCCATCCCAGTACGGTTTTATTCCGGGGAGGTCGTTATGGGACAACTATAATGACCTTCACGTGACTTTGACTGCTAACACTCGTAAGGTGAATGGCTTTGTGGCTCTTCTGGATATGGAGAAAGCATATGATCGGGTAGCCTGGAAGTATATTGATGCTTCCCTGGCCCGCTTCCATCTCCCACCCGCAGCTAGGCGCTGGATATCATCGCTCTATGACCAGCTCCACACCAGAGTCCTTGCGCCAATGGGTTTTACAGTGGCAGTACCATTTGGACAAGGTCTCCGGCAAGGGGACCCCCTGAGCCCTATCCTTTTTAACATCACCCTTGACCCCCTCTTGGCCTCCTTACAGGACAAGCTAACAGGGATTCTGGTCCCAGGTAAAGCCCCCACACGCACCATGGCATTTGCAGATGACACTGCCATTGCATTTGGCTGCCCTGGGGATGTTGCCCTCGCTGCTGTGACCATTGAGAGGTACACCAAGGCGTCCAACGCCATGGTCAACACCTCCAAGACAACAGTTGTACAGGTCGGCTCCCCCACCTTCCCCCCACCATTTGGTATTGAACCTGAGCGCGGTACCTTCCGTCACCTGGGCGTTCTCACCAACCAACAAGGAGTTGCGCTAAAAGACAATGAGGACTTGCTCCTTGCAGCAGTTAACTCCAGGATTGCCAGCTGGAACCGGCGGCACATCACCCCCCAGGGTCGAGCTCTGATGGCCAATGTGTTCCTCCTCTCCAAAGTCTGGTTCCTAGCGCACGTCTGCCCATTCACAGATGCCTTTTATACGCGGCTCAATGTACTCCTCCGCTGTTGGATCTGGGGCTCAAACCATCCACCAATAGCCCTCTCAACCATTGCCCGACCCTGCAATGAAGGGGGCCTAGGGCTTCTGGACACGCGATCCCACGCCACCACAATCTTCCTGAAGTTCCTATGGCCGATTGTCTGCTGGGACGCGACCCCCATGCCCCAATGGGCGCCCGCCCTCCGCCAGTCAGTGTCAGCAGCTCTGGGTCTTCCTAGAGCATCTCTGACCTCATTAGGGGAGTGGCTCACAAACCACCCAGGCCATCGCCTAAAACCATCCTCATCTCCCTACTGGAACCAGGCTCTCCTTGCCCTGAAACGAGTAGGCGCGCGGATCCACCATGCCTTCCCATACAGAAGGTAAGGCCCTGGCCTCAGCCCACGTCGCCATGCAATTGTGCGCAATGGACAAGTTGTCACAACTCGCCTCAACCCCCAAGATCGTCCTCCCATCCGCCCAAGACTCCTTGAGCTCCTCCCTCCCTCCGTGAGATTTGACCTTAAGGAATTGTGGAAGGACGTCTATCACCCCATCCTGTCAGCAAAGGTGTCCAACACCTTATGGAGAGTGCTCCACTGTTCATACAGGACAGGGGACCGGACTGGCCCTACCTTCCAGCACCGAAGCTGCCCCCGCTGTGTGGAGCCTATTGACTCCCACCTCCATCGTTTTTTCACCTGTCCAGGTGTCACCGCATTTTGGCCAAAGGCCCGCGCGTTCCTCCATGCTCAGCCCTGGTCTGGACACCCTGTGCAAGACCTCATGTTTGAGCAGACATTGCCTGGTTGCCACCGACCCCTCCGTGTCCTCGCCTATGCCACAGCCATCTGGACCATCCATAACTCCTTCCTTCGTGCTGCCTTTGACCAGCAGGTGTGGACCCTTCCACACATGATCACCCACTTTCAGGTACACTTTGAGATGGCCCTGAAGGTCTGCACTATGTCGCCAACCCTCCCCCACTCAGTTGTCACTGCAGCACGGCTCTGGCGCGCAAACCCCCTCCCTTTCTCGATGCCTCCTCCCTCCCTTCCCTCGCCTCAGGCTCTTAGGAGCCCAGGCGTAATTCGATAAACATCGATGAATCCCTCTTGGGTTGGGACCATCTAGTACTAAAAAAAAAAGAGGAACTGTGCCTGACAGGCGATACCAATACCTCACTTTTTCTTTGGTACCACGTGAAAGTTTATTTGGGCTAACTGAGGAAGAGAAAGATCCATCTTTTTTGTAAAGAAAAGTGTCATTTTCACAAAAACAATTTTGATTTGGGATATGCCCATGATGTATTGCACCAGATTACACCAGCAACCATCCACCCATTTGCCTTCATCCTATTGAGCGTTCTAAGGTGGCGGATGCGGTTGTTAATGCTGAAATTAAAGAACTAGTTTATAACTGGATGGTGGTGTCCTCCAAATTTCACTGGGTCTGTCCAGTGTTGATCATAAAAAAGAAGGACGGTTTTAGCTATGTGGTAACTGGTCATCAAAAAACAAACATATTACAAAAGTATTTATATCTTTTACCACGGATTGATACTGCATTGGCCGCTTGGGCGGCGCTCAATACTTCTCAGGCATGGATTTAATTTCAGGCTACTGGCAGATTGAGTTGCCCAAAGAGAAAGAGAAATGTGCGCAATGATAATTGCTCAAGGTCTGTATCAACCCACTCAGATGTCGCAGGGACTATGCAATGCCCCTGCCACCTTCCAACTGGCTATGGGAAGAATATTAGGCAATTTTAAGATCTCATGTGCCTTGGTTTATCTAGATAATATAAATGTTTTTTATGTTTACCAAACACCTACAGCACTTGGTAGTGGTTTTCACCAGCTTGCCAAAGTTGTTGTTAGTATTAAACCGCGTAAGTAAGATTTTTTTAAATAAAAAAACTTGAATATCTGGTTTCATCATTGACAAACATAACTTATGGTCTCATCCAGTGAAGATAAAAGCCATCAAATGGATGACACAACCAGGTAGTAAGCAGGACATCCAAGTGTTTCTAGGAATGGTTAAATACTATTGACTGTTTGTTATAAACTTCAGTTAAGTCTCTGAGCAGATATTCCATCTCTCAAAAACAGAGTGCACTTTATGTGGACAGAGGATTGTCAACTGGCTTTTGACAGTCTCCAACTGTGCCTATCCTGGGAGCCCATACTTATTTACCCCAACTTTGATAAGCCATTTAATATTCGAACATATGATTTCTTTTCGCCATAGGCGCTGTGTTTCAGTTGGATTCAGAAGGGGTGAACACTCCATTGCATATTGTAATTGAACGTTGGATGTACATGAAAAGAACTATACAGTTACTGAAAATAATAATGCTTTGCTTTCAAGAGAGTGTCTGTAACTCTCTCGTCCAAGAGAGGTGGTGTGGGATGCACAACAACGCTTCCAGGGAAATAGCTGTTAGCAAGATTGGAAACAGGGCACCACGGAGGGTGACAGAGCCAAAGGTACCAAGGGCAAGGTTGTAAAACGCGGAGTATACTAGTAGATAACTAATAAACAACAGAACTTGGTTGTACTCCCTTGTGGAGTTCATAACCAAGTGAAGATTGGCGCCAGGGTGCTTGGGTGCCTCAATCTGGAGGGGACCAGGGCGGCCAAGAGGTGCACCAGATACTGTAGTTAACTTATTCAAATTAAAAATGCCAGTGTTGTTAGAGACCTCTATGAGGAGGTCCGCGCACAGGATCATTCAAGGGACCATAAAAATGTAAAACTTAACGAGGGAAAATTTATTTAAGAAATCAACCAACCAGAGAGTTGGTCTTATGGAAACATACAAAAACAATGGGGGGCGAGTAGTCAATCAGTGAAAGTGGTGCAAAGCCTAAGAAAACTAATAGGCGCACTATACCATAGACCAGGATAATGAAACTAATAACTGACCAAACTTGAGTTATGGATTGTAGCTGGACCCAACCCAAAATTATAATGTTATAGATGGAACAGGATTCAAAACCCAGTTTTTAAGCAACAGTAAGAAACCTTTGGTAATAAAACGTAGCTGGTGCGTTTTAAAATCTTGCTTTAATGCTGGGCTTAGCATCACGCACATTCCCAGGATCAACCTGGGCATATCTCGACTATACCCAGCATTGGCCCAGGGTATGTTTAAGACCAGTGAATTTGCAAACTTAACCTTTTTTGGCCTCCTGACGTCCAGTTTTATCATTACAATATGTGCTCTCATTTATGTCATGGAGCATGACATTGAGTCTCATTTATGCTTGTAAGTAATTCCAAGTTTATATCCATTGCGTGAATTTCACTGTGGTAACAGAGCATGCTTTTATGTGTTAATTAGAAAACCTAAAAGAGACATAAAAATTATTGGCCCACAGGGCCTTGAAATTGCAAGAATATGATTTTAAGATTTACCACCATCTAGGCATAAATGTTCAGAACACAGATGTAATCTTCACTCTTCCTACTTTAGCCTTACTGGCTGATAGGGCTAACGAATTATTGATAATATGGTAGGTCAGAAATATAATAATGAAATTGAAAAGGTTCAACACAAGTTGGACAAACTGAGAAAGAATACTTAGACCAATGACGGAAGCTTTATAAGATTATAAGTGAACAAACTGTCATATATCCTCTCTCACTGAATAACTGACTTAATCATAACAGCTCACAAGCAATGGGGAATGGCCAGATTAAGAAAACGCTCAAACAGTTGAAAACACAATACTATTGGGAATATATGTCTTTTGATATTCATAAGACACTCAATTGTTGTGAAAGTGTCAAGCGGAAGCTCCTTATTAAGCTACATCATGTCAACTAGTTAAACTAAATTTTATTGGCACATTGTCTCCAATGACATGGTGGGACCATAAGCCAACACCTGTGGTCAATTCAAGTACATCATCGTGGCCATGTATCACCTCACGAAATGTGGTGGATGCCAAAGCAGTTAATGACCTGGGCGCGGTGGCCACTGCTAAGTTTATTTTAGAAAACATAGCCTATCAACAATTTTGCCTTTAGTTCATACTAACTTACAATGGGACTAATTTTCCATCCTAAATAATTGCCAAACTCAATAAGTTGATGGTTATAAGAGGGGTAAAGTCTATGCCATATCATCCTGAGACCAACGGCACTGTTGAAAAAGTGAATAGTGTCCTAGTGGTATTTTATGTAAGTTGGCTATGGCAAAGCATCCAACCGGAACTCTTTTTGACTTACACTGTGTTTTCCTATAATATCACTTATCACTAAGCCGCAGGGCATTCTCCCTTTTAATACATGGGAGCATAAGCTTTGCATTCACTTTTATATTCCTTTGTTAAAAAGGAGATTAAAAGATCCAGCCAATATTTTATTAAGTTATACACGCCTTACTTTCACTTACAAAGCTCCGCCTACTCTGATGCACTGGCACAAAAAATTAAGGCTTGGACTCATAATAACAAGGACCACTAGACTTTATCTACTTTTGGTGTAGAAAATTACTCTGGTATTATTATAATCATGGCTTCACAAAAATTAGTAAGTTAGAGAACATTTAAAAAGGCCCTTTTGAGTTTATAGAGAAGACATTCACCAATACTTACACTCTTAAGGATCCTACTAAGGCCCCCTTGGGTTGGGACCATCTAGTACTAAAAAAAGGATCCTACTAAGGGTCACCTTATCATCTGCGTGCATGCTAAGTTACTTAAATTTATCCTCAGCCCTCCAGATTACATCCACTAACACTTTATAACTTTTGGACCCCCCACTCGTCGCTGCTACCCGATGTTTGGTCAAGTGGGGGGAATGTTGTAAATGCTTTGAACACCCATCCTTTTATATCTATATGTAACTTTATATTTAACCAATACCAAAGAAGTGTATTTGATTCCTCCTTAGTAAGTGTAGGCATGCAGCCTAAGTTTTTATATAGAGATGATACCTTTCCATTATTTTAAGACTTTCAGGAAAATGGCAGAAGAAGTTTAGACCAGCTTCCAGTTGGAATGCATAAACACCAAAAAAGCAAGCCAGAATGCCAGCGGCATTGCCGCTCAAACGACGCTGTATGGTACAGGAAATTGGGCGACAATAGCTTATTTATGTAAGATGAGCGAGAAAAAAAACTTGGTAATGAACTAGACAGAAACAACCCCAGACCCTGCGGGCCTAGCTGCAGGGGGTGGTACTACTGGATTAACTACTTTGGGATCTTCAGTGGATATAAGGGATACCAAAGCAGAGAAAAGGGGGAGGATCTTTATTGAAGGTGAGATATGTGAAGCTGCAGGATACTGATATCCTGATAGTGGATAGCTTCAATAACAGGATTAAACGCCCAGATTTTTTTTGCATGATGGATCCAGATGACTATGGTTGGAGTGATTGTGATCAATAAACTTGCATAACCCATCCGCGTGAAGGGGCTGATGGGCCACCAAGTTAGTGCTATTGGGACTTTGAAGAAGAATTTGGAGTAGGTAAAAAATTTGGGTACAAATGGGAATTTTAATTATAAAGTAAAATAAAGAGAATTGATCAACAATTTTCTCAGTGTGTGCAACTTATTAAATACTATTCAATTTGGTAGTAGGTCAAAGCAGGGATCTGGGACCTCAAATTTAACCTAAACTGGTGAATTTTTGGGGAAGGGAAAAATAATTCTAATTTGAACCGATATTGAAGGATTTGGTGACAGGCTGAGTCACTATCAGTTCATCTGCAAACGCCTAGACCAAGGCTTAACTGTGTTTATGTTGGTTGACATGACAGCATCTGGCCTGATGAGCAATGTGAATTCCCCAGGGCCACCCTACATAGGGGCAGTCCCAATTGGTTGTAAACATGTTTAGGATGACCAACCTGCCCGTGACCAGCTGCTGGGGCGTTTGTTTGGCCAAATAAATTGTGTTGGGTGCAAATCCCAATTCATTTTTTAGTAGTTTTAAATTATCTGTGATAGTCCCCAAAAGTTAAATCTGCTCATTGGGGATCATCCCTGATGATTTTGAGGATTTTTTGGCATTGGCAATCATACTGCTTGATGATTTGATGCCATTTGCAATTCTTCTGAGAATTCAATACTTTTCCCTTTTCAACTAATAGTTTTCCAAGCATCAGGCTTTATTCTCATTGATTTCGGATATTTCATCTTCGATTTTGAGGATTTGACACCGTTGGTTTTATAAAGTCCCTCCCGCTTGTAGGGAAGATGATTACTGCTAATTACAGCGCAGGTTTCCTCAATTCAGCGGGCAATTTTTCCAAAGGCAAGCGTGGGAACAGGGGAGGAATCTTCAGAGGGAGCGCTGTTATCCAGTGCTTGTCTACCATGTGGGAGAGGTCGCCCTGGGTGACAAGGGGTACAGACGCTATCTTTGGAACCACCTTTGAAAATGGGAAATTGCTGATCCACGCAAAGGGGACATTCCCCTGGATTTACATTACCCTTTTTTGACAGAGGAGGGGAGCTACCGCCAGGAAACTGCATAGATGCTCTATTTTGTGATCCTTGAGCAACTTGATAACCATTAAAATTGCAACTTTTTTTTTGGGGGGGGGATAGGAAGCATTGGGATGGGACTCATGAAACGCTTTACCAGTTCCATGCAGTTTGCGCAATTGTGGGCCTTGACCCAACTGTTCTCATAGGCCAGATAGCCCTTCCAGGCCATGGGATACTGAACTGACCGCCAGGATTTTCGGGACACTAAGATGTTTTCCACCTCGGCCTCCTCTGCATCCTCAATTACTATTGGATCTGGGTCCATGAGGACAGCCCCCTTGAATGGGGACAACTGAGATACATGGAAGATGGGGTGCTGTTTCCAATGAGCTGGCAACTTTAACTGGAAAACACCATTGCCCAAGTCTTCCTCCACCAAGTGGGGACCTGAATACTTGCTTGAAAACTTTTGGGAAGGTACAGCATCCACAAATGGCGTTTATCAAGTATGACATATGAACCCACCATGATGTTGTGCCAGAAAGCTGCTTTTAGCCTGCAAACCACTTATAATCACTAATAGCTTTAGTGAGATTCTCCCACACTAAGGACTGAGTAGAAAGAATGTGCTCGGCATGATCTGCGGCAGCTGAGACCTTGGGACACAGGCAGGGGCCAACCAAAAATGAGGGACTGTAACCCACCGTCGCTTCATAGGGAGAAATCCCTGTAGAGGCGTGAGTTCCATTGTTATAAGAAAATTGAGCGAGGGGGAGATCATTGTCCCAAATATCTTGTGCAGCCACAGCATAGCAGCGCAAGTACTGCTCTAAAATTTGGTTAACCCATTAAGTTTGTCCATCAGACTGGGAAAATATTCTGTGGAACGGCAGAGGGTAATTTATAAGATGGATAAGAGCCCATTCCAGAACTGCACTGTAAGCTGTGAACTGCGGTCACTGATGATCTCCTGAGGGATACCAAACATTAAAAACACATGTTGCATGAAGAGATGATAGGGAAATTTTTTTCTAATTACTATCACTTTTTGTAATCTGATTCAATTCAAACAGTAAAATTTGTTAATTAATACCAGGTGAGATGAGTATGAGTAATAATGTGAAAAAATGGGCGAATGCGTTAAAGGGCAGCAGACCTGGACCTGCACTGCCCAAGGATACCAAGCACACCGGTACAAATGAAATTATCAGTAAAAACAAAAAACCCAAGGTGGCGCACCCCATGGGCTTCATGAATTTTTGGTAAAATACTGCAGTTACATGGAAGTATCCCACTCACAACCACTGTCATCAGTGGAACATGTGATATGAGTTCTCCTAGGCATAGAATTACTGACAATGGGGGAATTTTGGCGAAGTCCAACTTAAATTTTTCCCACAAATGGAGTACTTAACAACCCATACTATCTGCAAATGGTGGGTAGACCTTGGGTTCAAAACTGCAGAAGAAGCAAATGAAGCAGTGAAGGCCAGAGTGGTACTTGACCTTCCTGATGGTCAGCATTAGGTATTAACCAAATGCATATGTTGGACAGAGTCAAAAGATATTTTTATAATTTTTGATTACCTTCTGACTACACTGGTGCGCACAGTAGTTGGACAACGTCTTCAAGGAGAAGTGAAAGCCTACTGAGAAATTTAACACTTTGAGATGCAAAAATTCTAGTTGATGCCAACCCTTAGCACTGGGAAGGAAATCTCAATTATTTCCCCAAACCAGGAGGTAGTGGAGGATATCACAAAAATCCCCCACATTGCATCCTTCACTATTGATAGAAAAAATACCAACTGTTCCAAACAACAGTAGAAACGCACCCCCATATGCAACCACTGCCAGGCCTTTGGGCACAAGATTCATGCTTTCCTCATAAAAGAAGGCCTGAGAGAAATGGAATTCTGTGAGGAGTAAGTGGCAAAGACGAATCAGAGTATGCCTAAATCACAAACCACACAAGAATTCAATTGGGGAGAACACAAAAAGTATAAAATAATTGACCCAATTTCCCCAAAATAATGAAAAATGGCTAAACAAGCTTGCAAGCTGGCCCAAACCATGGCAAAGGCCTCGGCGGAATCAACCCTATCACTAAAACAGATCCAGGAAGACATGGATGAATTTGAATCAATGAAATAATCAAATCCCTTGGAAATACAAACAACCAATCCAAACAGATCGAATTCAGTGGAACCTGATTTGGAAATAAATGCGGCAAAACAGGGGTTCAGTGCACCCCCTGAAATTGTGGAGCATAGCCCAATTGGGTATGAAAATCAACAATGGAATGCTCAATAAAATAATGCGGCCAATAAGAGCACACAAGTGCACCATATTGATAAATTAAAAACCAGCAAAGGCAAGAGAGGAGCAAAACAACTGGTATTAAAGGGGCAGAATACACCCCAACTCCTACTCATGGTTATGCTCTCTTCAGCTGAGGTGCAATGGAGAGTAATTTGAGCGAGGGAGTAGGGCTGGGGGCCCAGCTAACCAATCCTGAGGCGCATTGGGTGTCTCAGTTGAGATAGTGATGCTGAACATAGTGGGACTCAAGGCCTTAACGTCCCAGGCCAAGAAGATGAGTCTCCTACAAAGCCCAACTTTGAATTCTCTGATGGTGCAGGAAACCCACTGTCCACAGGGATAGGAGGAGGCATGGGAAAACATGTTCTCCCAGCAATATCATTTTGGTCATAACACTGTAAAGTGTGATAGTATGCGCAAACCAAAGCTTTAAATTTATCAACAAAATTATATTCCTGGATGGCTGCATACTAGCCATAATCTTCTCATGGTACACCAAAGTGCACACGATAGCCAGTGTGTATGCATCATAATGTGCACTAGACCAACGAAGGTTTTTAGCTTCTCTAACACAACTAAATCTTCCAACAAACACTTTTGTCATGGGATACATGAACTTCTGGATTAACTCAGATACTGACCAATGGCCATACACAATGAGGTACCACAAGGGCAAGTGGAACTTCGCTACTAAAGGCCACCCTGGGATTATATGCTATGCTACTAAAAAGGTTACCCCTACTACAAAACATGACAGGCCCACATGTACACAACGGTGCACTTATCTGTATGTCATGGATAGACCTGTTACTTTTACCACTAACTTTCTGTCACCAAATTCAAAACTACAAAAATCTTATTCTCCAACCATTGGCTAGTTTTGGTGTCCTACAAACCTGCAGAAACAAATACCCAAGCACCCAGGTGGTGCAGAATACTCCCAGAAGTTTAGCTGACTCGGAATTTCAATCCTGGATGGAGGTATATCCATAACCTGTGATTTTCAAATACATTTCTGTTAGAACCCACTAGCCACCTGGGAAAAATTTAAAAAATCAACAACTCAACAAATTATACACACAACATTATAGAAGATACAGGGCAGCTTCAGATAATATCAAGCAAACCTTGAAAGAAATCAACTACCTAGAATACAATGTCCCATGCACAGGGTACAGTTCTGGATGGGTTCATAGATGGGCGGAGGTTTCTGCTTGGCTAAACACCCTGATACGTGAACACCAGCACCAAGTTGGGGTTTAATACAGAGCAAAAAACATAAAAGACAGAGAAACTTGCTCGAGCTACTTTTTCTGCTGATTCCACACCCAGAAAAGATATGATAGCTTGCACATAGGTCTGACAACTGGAAAAATCCTTAGTGGAAACACCTGAAGAAGTCGTGACCAAAGTGCACAGGTTTTATAAATATTTATATAAATCTGAACGGTCAAACTAGAAAAAATCGAAAAATTCCTCATAAGCGCATATATTGACACTGCAACTCAAAATAACAGTTCAATCAACCTAATATCATGTGAGGAATTATGGGAAGTAGTACACAGTGCACCAAGTGGGAAATTTCTGGACCTGATGGCCTTCCCTATGAATTTTATATAGAATATTTTATTAATATTTCTAACATCATTTTAGCTT
The DNA here is from genome assembly GCA_022478985.1 of Massospora cicadina. Classification (NCBI taxonomy): domain Eukaryota; kingdom Fungi; phylum Entomophthoromycota; class Entomophthoromycetes; order Entomophthorales; family Entomophthoraceae; genus Massospora; species Massospora cicadina. The sequence continues at coordinate 66,470 of JAKSZP010006689.1, forward strand.
CCATGAACAAGTGTAATATGGAAACATGCCTCCTACCTGGAGGCAAAGAAGCTTACAAAGTCACCTTATCAAAAAAGGAGACAGAATAAACCTATCCAACTAGCGCCCAATATCCCAAACCAACACAGACACAAAAATATTCACAAAAATCATGGCCAAATGACAAGGAGAGATTGCAACTGACGCATTATCCCCATCACAATATGGATTTGTTCCGATAAGAGCCATATGGGACAACATCCACACTGTTGCAAATGTCTTCCAATCCAAAACCTCTGAAGCGCTTGTCTTCTTGGACCAACAGAAGTCTTACGACAGGGTGAACTGGACCTATCTCAGGGCCTGCTTTTAAAAATTCAAACTCTCGAATAGATTCGTAAACTGGGGGATGTTGTTCACAGAGTCATCCACCATGGCTGTGCATGGAGCAGGCTTCTTAACTAACCCTGTAATCCCACAGAGAGGACTCAAACAAGGAGACCCTTTAAGCCCTCTATTTTACGATTTTAGCTTGGATCCTCTAATCCAGAATACAAATACACTTCTCAAGGGAATCAATGTCAAAGGCCAATCACCAGTCAAAATGATGCCCTTCGCTGATTACTGTGTGGTGGAAATATCCAACAATCAGGATGCTTGCAGAATTGAGAAGGTAATACAAGATTAATCATTCATAGGCAACGCATCACTTAACACTGAGAAAACGGAAATCATACTCCTGGGGAAATAGACCCATTGGACGCCATCTACCCTGGGCCAAAAAACTAATACAACATCAAGACTCCTCACCAGACATAGGAGGCAAGAATCAGCAATAACCCCACTGAAACTTTCCTTCACCACCAGGCTGACAGCTGGACCTGTCTGTCACTTGGGGGTATGGTTAGAAGCAGGAGGTTACGCCAACTCCATGATGAAAAATCAACTTCTAGAGAAATACCAAAAAGCTTTTCCTCCTTACATGGACATCAAACAGGTCTAACAGGAAGGGTTACGGTAGCCAAATCTATAATCTTATCAATCATATGGCTTAAGCCCATGTAATTACTTCTCACTGGCCTTCTTTAATACAATTCACGCCCTACTACAAGGATGGCTTTGGTCCAACCACAACAACCTATGCGCTTTGAAGCCCTATTTGGCTCTAGAAAGAATAAAGGTACGGGGCTTACTAATTATGTAGAGCAAGCAAACCATATACTAGATCTAAGATAGCTCAAGTGACTAGCCCAGATCTTCCAGATATACATTGGGCAAGAATAGCAAGATATAAATTTTACACGAGCACTCCAATTAAGAAACACAGAGCACCAAAACACCAATCAGGTATCTGGCGTCCCATCCTACAGCTGCAAGACCACATGGCATTCCTGCACGTTTCAAATGAATACTCCTAGCCATGAGAAGAGCAACTTGGAAGATCCACATATGTAACCAAACCAGTCACCGAGGACTCCTAAAGCTAACTCACAGACAGGAAATTAATGACCAAATAGTCACAAATGACATAATATGCAAAAATCCGAGTACCATAGCTAGGATTGCTTACCTAGACATATGGATATACCATACAGCCTGGGACCTAAAGAAAGGTATGGAGATACACACATCACCCTCTACTTCAACCCAGGATAAAAGCATATGTGTGGAGATTCATGAGGAGAGTATACCGCACAGAAGAACGGTCAAATGCTGCCCATTCCTCATGTACAATATGTAGTCAGTATGGAAGCCTAGCACACCGTTTAGAACAATGCCCAACATCAGTGGCTTTATGGAAAGAGGTTGTTAAGATATTCCCTGGGTTAGGTGAAACCCTTGTCCAGGGGAAGGATCGATACCTCCATTCAAGGGGCATAAATCCTGAATGGCTTGATAGATTCAAGATTAGGGGTCAAATCTATATTAGCAAATATACCAAATTCAGGGCTTTATATAGATTACTCCAAATTCGGGAAAACTTTACAGTTCATTCCTTGAGTCATGTGAACTGAGGGTATCCATTGACCTGGTCACGAGTGTGGTGAGATCTGAGTAAGTTTTAGAACAATGGGCAATCCAGAAGACCAGGAGAAACCCTACATGGATGGGGCCATGACAATCCTTGAGGCATCGTGTCCCCATGCACTCTATAAAAAATTCCTGCATGTTAGCATAATAAAGTAATTTCATCAATAAGATTTATTATATCTTATTTTTATTTAAATTTATTTATTCTAATGATCAAAGCCTCATCAATTGTCATTCCCAGAGCTGCCCCAGTACTCTTGGCTAACCCTAGCCCCATGCAGTCAGCCTATTTATTGGGTTCCCCAGCGTTAGCACCAGTGAGCACATTTGGGGAAAACATGATAAATGGGTCTTACTACAGGGGGCTTCCAAGGCGCACCTTAAGGAGTTACCCTCAACCTTGGATGGTAATCAATCCTCTTGAGCACACTGGATGCTGATCTTCTGACTTACCTCCAATGGAATTTTCAAGACCCAATAAAAATTGGGACCGAATCTCCAAGGAAATCCTTTGAGTAAGCCCCAGAAGACTTCGTGCATTTCCAAGCTCCCAGTCAGCTGAAACCTTTGCAGGACCTGCTAAAAAGGCTGAAGGATTTAAAAAAGATGTACTTGAGCCAAAATTACAGCATCATAAAGAAAAAAGACTAATGAAGGCAATATTTTATTACAGGGAAAAAACATCACATTTAAAGAGGATGTGGGATGCTAGAGAGAAGAAGCCTTTGAAGACATCACCCAGCGTGATGTTTATTGGACGCTAGGACCAGTCTACTGTGATGAGATAAAAAAATTTTAAGCTTCTTTCAGCTTTGGGCAAAATCAAAAAGAAATTGGCCAAGCTACAAAACAACCTCTGGTTGAACAAAGAAATCAAAATAATTTGAGTGTTCATATTCTAACAAAAACAACAAATTTTAGTACTAACCCTAATATTTATTTAGATAATAAAAAACAAAATCCTCCGCTCAATGTCAATTCCCACTCTGCTGCTTCTGAGCAGAAAGTGGAAAAAAAATTGCATAGCCAATTTGAGCCCAAAAGTGCCAAATGACAAATCAAATGCATCCTGTGAGCATCAACAACACCAAAATTGATGAAATTGGGACAAGTCAAGAATTATTTTATAATTTTAAAGAAGGCAGTAAGCTTCAGGAATTTTCAGGAAGCCTCAAAAACAATTGGTGCAATGATGCGATACAAATGCCAAGCAAAAAACCTGGGACTTGTCTTTGCACCATTTGGGATAATCTCAATGACTCCTTTATGGCAATCCTACCATTTTCTGACTTTGATGGCGCCCCTCCCGAAATTGGGCCTCATATTACTAAAACAAAAAGTCTAGATTACCCAGTTCAGCTCTCAGATCGGGATAGCGCTGATCCCAACAAAAATGAGAGACAAGAAAAAGTAAAGCTTGAGAAACTGGCTGACACTGTTTCTACCACTAATGTCAACCTTTTGGCCCACTTTGCTTTTATTTTCAAACTATGTCTCATGAGTCAATTTTGGTCACAAGTGTTTTGCTTGCCCTATCCTAAGACAATGGTTAGGTGTCACTTGGAGAGCCTCCCTATTGAAACCTTCAGGGGACCACACCCTGCCATCATATTGGTCATCTTCTAAGCTCGTGGAGTTGCTTGCCTATGCAGCTCACTGTCAATGACCTTTTCTCTGAGCCTTACCTGGATCTGCTGGTGGATAAGGTGATCACAAGATGCCAGGTTTGGATGGCAAATGAATTGAGCAAAAAGTTTCAAGAGGCCGAGATCCACATGGCCAAGATGGCGCAGGAGATGTATGAACGGATATAGCACAAATGGAGGTGGGGTTGAAGGCCTCCAAGTTGGAAATTATGCAGGAATGAAGGCTGCTGGTCAGCCTGCAGTCAGAAATCTGGGACAAGACTGACCATATTGAAATGCTCAAAATCGATAACTTGCAGCTTAGGCTGGAGTTAACTGACCTCAAAGACAGAAGGCAGCTCAAAGCCAGCCACTGTGAAAAACTAGATTACTCAGCCAGCAATGAATCACAGACTGAGGAATTTGAAACCACCTTTACCAAAGAATGATCCAAATTTACTATGAAAGCCTTAGACAATGAAGTTGTCTGTCTTCAAGCCCTAATTACACAAGAAAACTATAAATTAACTATGAGGGCCTTAGCTATTTATACATTTGTCTGGCTTCAAACCCTATCTACACATGAGACCTCTGAGTCAACTATGAGGGCCTTAGCCAATGAATTTGTTTGGCTTTAAACCCTATTTACACATGAGACCTCCAAGTCAACTATGAGGTCCTTAGCCAATGAAATTATCCGGCTTCAAACCCTAGCCACACCAGGCATTAGCACTAACCTGATCTGCATTACACCTGAGGATCAGTACACTCCCAAACTTGAGTTCTCCGTTTACATTAACCCTCAGGCCACAACTTGCTCCCCTAGGCCAAGGCTTAGAGGGGCTCTGTCAGGATTATCCCTGGGTTAGGTGAAATCCTTGTCCAGGGGAAGGATCAATACCTCCATTTGAGGGGCATAAATCCCAAATGGCTTGATAGATTATAGAATAGGGGTCAAATCTATATTATTAGAAAATATTCTGAATTCGGCGCTTTATATAGATTACTACGAATTTGGGAAAATGTAACATCCCCATTCCTTGAGTCATGTGAACTGGGATATCTATTGACCTGGTCATGAGGGCGGCGAGATCTGAGTAAGATAAAAAACAATGAGCAATCCATAAGACTAGGAGAAACTCTACATGGATGGGGTCATGATGATCCTTGAGGCACCGTGTCCCCACGCACCCTATAAAAATTCCTGCATGTTAGCATAATAAAGTACTTTTATCAATAGGATTTATTATATCTTATTTTTATTTAAGTTTAATTTATTCTAATGATCAAAGTCTTATCCATCGTTGCACCTGGAGCGCCCTTGTCCTCTTGACTGACCCTAGCCCCATGAAGTCAGCCTACATATTGGGTTCCTCAGCATTAGCACCAGCGAGCGCATCTGGTTGATACCTGATAGAAGTAACATGCTTATTATGCCAAGAAAGTGGACAACCATTCAGACTAGCTAGGAACATATTGCTCTAAACATGGAGTCACCTATTCACCCAAGCCTCCAGGCGTTAATAGTAGCAATAGCACTATGGCCAATCCATACAATAGTATTGGAATCGTTTGCAGGTGCAAAGCTGACGATCCAAGAAACAATCAATCGTTTCCACTGCCATATATTGGAACATTTCCAAGCATGGTTGTTTGGAAACATGACCCCACGTAACAAAAGGACAATCAATACATGGCTCCCCATATGGTCCTAAAGATTGAGTCTTTCCTTCACTCATGCTGCATCCAAGAATAAGCCAGTATAATCCCCCTACCATCCTAAACTTGGTGATCCTGGACAATAAAAAGGGCCTTGAACCCTCTGGGGTTTCTTTTAATTTTCAAATTTCATTAGTATATCCCCACTATATTGGAAGTGCTTTTCCCTGGTTGACCTTCCCTGAATAAATATAAATGAAGATATGAGAGGCTCTTTCTGACATAATTGCATAATAACATGTAATATTTGTGAAAAATTTGGTAAAACAATTGGTTACCACCATCACCGCCATAAACCCATTAGAACAGGGAAGTTCACCAATGAAATCCAAGGACATCGTTGTCCATGGACCCTCCACCTGTTGTAAAGGATGGAGAAAACCACTTACTTCTGATTGATTTAACTTGGCCCATGTGCAGGTAATGCAAATGGCGATCCAGGTAGTACTTCTTTTGATAGACCCTCTCAATTATAATTTGACTTAATCAAATCAGTGCATGTTTATTGCCCATATGGCTGATTATGGGGGGATTTTGTTGCGCCCAAAACACCTCAGCTCTAAAGAGAGGCGGTACCCAAACCCACAACCAAAAATAAATGAGACCATTAACCAAGTAATGTAGAGAATGTTTGTGAATGTGGTTGGATAATTTCAAGTAACTCCACCTGTCATACAGACAGCAAGTTAGAATTAGACTGGCCTTCAAGCCTAGATTCCAGAGCACCTGAATGGCAAACCAGAATTCCAAGGGCACTGCTGATGGTACAATGGATATAAAACCAGAAATAAGTTTTGCCAGTAATTGCTGGAAGAGACAGAATCTTGTAAAGGCACATAATAAAATACCAGAAAAATATGGCTGTTAACACCAATGGGTGAGTGAGTGCTGGTAGGAAGGGCGATTTATTTTTCAACATAAAAAACCAAAGTTAGGGGAAGGTTATTATTTGAAAATAAAGGAAGAAATCTCAAACCAACAATTTTCTCAGTGCGATACAACTGACTAAATACTGTTCAATTGATGAGGAGACAAGCTAAAATTGGGTCCCTCAGGTTTGACCTAACAGGCAAATATTTGGGAATGGGAGCTGATAAGCTTACCGAGAACTGACATTGAAGGAATTAGCAGCAGGCTGAGTTTCTGTCAGTTTGACTTTTAACGCCTGAACAAAGACTCAACTGCATTTCTAGCAGTTGGCGCGATGGCATCTGGCCTGATGAGCAACGGGATCCCCCAAGGCCACCCCACGTAGGGCAGTACTAATTGGATGGGACCAGGTTCAGGATGCCCAACCCACCCATGCCCAGTCACTGGGCTGTTCATTTGATCAAAAGCGTTACATCAGCCGCAATGCCTGATTTTTTGTAAGGGAGCTTTGAACTTTTGTCAATGGTGTCCGATGCTGCTAACTGCACGTCAGGAATCATCCCCAACAATTTTGGGAGGTGGTTAATTTTGTTGATTGCGGTGTTGGACAAATCAAATTGTTGGCAATTCTGGCCAATGAATCAATCTTTATTACTTTTTGACAGTGTGGATTCTGATCATTGGGCTTGTTTCCACTCATTTTTGGACTGATCAACTTCATTTCTGAAATTTTGGTGCAAATTTCCCTGATCAAGTGTACAAATTTGGGAGAGGTTAATGTGGGCACTGGGGAGGGATATGAATAGGGAGTGCTGTTACCCAGCGCTCATCTACCTCATGGCCGAGGTCGCCCTGGGTGATGAGGGGTACATCCACCCTCTTTGGAGCCTTTAAACTTAGAAATGGGAAGAGGGCCCAATCAACACACAGGTGACGTTCCCCTGGACATACATTACCCTTCCCTTTTTCCAAAGGAAGGGCACCACCGCCGGGGAACTGCACGAGGGCCACTCTTTTTGTGCACCTTGGGTAGTTTTATCGCCTTTACCAAAGCAACTTTTTTTGGGGGGGTTGGGGAGCGTTGGGGTGGGATTTGTGAAACTCTTTGACCAGTTACATGCAGATAGCACAATCAAGAGCATTAACCCAACTGTTCTTGTAAGCTGGATACCCTTCCAGGCCATGGGATACTGAACTGACCGCCTGGATTTGCGGGACACTAGGATATTTTCCACCTCAGCTTCTTCCGCATCCTCTATCACAATTGGTTCTGGTTTGGTGGGGATGGTCCCCTTGAATGGGGACAACAGAGACACGTGGAAGACGGGATGCTGTTTCCAATGAGCTGGCAATTTCAACCAAAAAGCACCATTGCCTAAGTCTTGTACCACCAGGTGGGGACCTGAACGTTTGCTTGCAAACATCCAGGATGGTACCAGCATCCACAGATTGTGAGTGTCCAACATAACATGAGAGCCCACCGCGATATTGTTACCAGAAACCGTTTGCAATCTGAAAACCATTTTAAATCATTGATAGACTTTGTGAGGTGTTCCTGAACTAAGGATTGAGTAGACCTAATATGTTCAGCATGATCCGCGGCAGCTTGGACCTCGGGCTGCAAGCAGGGTCCAATTGAAAAGGAAGGATTTTAACCCAACGTTGCTTTGTAAGGAGAAAATCCCTTGGAAGCGTGAGTCCCATTGTTATAAGAGAATTGAGCAAGGGGAAGGTCAGTGGCCCAGGTGTGCTGTGCGGCTGCGGCATAGCAATGCAGGTACTGTTCTAGGGCTTGGTTAACTCACTCAGTCTGTCCGTCAACTGGGGGTGGTAAGCAATGGAACGACAGGGGATAATTTTTATGGTGGATAAAAGCTCATTCCAAGATTGCGCTGTAAATTGGGGTCCACAGTCACTAATGATCTCCTGCGTGAGACCAAACATTGAGAACACGTCATACAAATAGTTAAGCGGTCTCTTTGGATGTGATCACAGAAGTACAGGGAATAGGGAAAATTTGGTTAAGTGATTGAATACTACCATCACTGCCGGTAAACTCATTAGAACAGGGGAGTTTGACAATAAAATCCACAGACTTAATGTCCATGGACCCTTCACCTGTTGCAAGGGGTGTAGGAGACCCTTCCTTCCTGAGTGGTCTGACTTTTCCTGAGCACAGGTAATGCAGTCTGTGATCCAAGCCGGAACTTCCTTAGTTAAACACGCCCAATTGTAAGTCCATATGATAAAATTGATACATTTTTTGTTGCCCAGGTGGCCAATTGTGGGAGGGTTGTGATGCGCACAAAATACCTTGGCTTGGAAGAGAGAGGGAACCCAAATTCATGACCTAAAATAATAATTCCCTCCACTAAGGAATACTGAGAGTGTTTATGATTTTGAAGGGCCAATTGCTCGAATAACTCCACCCCTTTGGGGCAGGTCATTTGGCCATCTAAGACCTGAGCAACATGTGGGGCGTTGGGGGAAAGTGCGGCAGAAGAGACGATAGGGGGAACAATAAACAAAATTTTGGCAGCGGGAATCACGGTAACAAGATCCACTTCCTCCAAATCCAAGGGACAGTGGGTGGAGCTGCAGCTGAGAAAATTGGGAAGTACGTTAAGTGCACCTTATACAAATCATATTGAAATTGAAGCTGCACAAGTCCCAATAAGTATGAGCTTGCTGATGCACCAATTTTTGGGGTTTATGGAAATATAAGAGGGCTTGGTGATCCATGCAAACAGTTAACCCATGCTGAGCACCCTGTAACAGGTATCACCAATGAGTCAATGCCCATGACACGGCTGCCAACTCCTTATCATAGATGGCCCAAGGCTGCTCCATAGAGGTAAACTTTCAGGAAAAATAGGCGACAAGATGTTTCAAGCCATCATGCTCATGGAGAAACACTGCCCCTACTGCCACCGAGGACGCATCACATGCAACAGTATATGGCTTGGCGGGATCTGCATGTTTCAAGACAAGAGGGGATATAAACATCTTCTTGATCAATTTGAAAGCCTGCTGGCTTTTGGGCATTCAGCAAAACAGTACTTTTTTGCCTGTAAGGGGGTGAAGAAAGCAGCTAGCTTGGAAAGGACTGGGAAATTTTTTAAGAAAATAATGGTTCTTAAGAAACTCCAAACTATTTCTGGGTTGTCGAGGTTGGCCATTCTCAGATAGCATCCAAATTGTTTAGAGAAATCGCGTAGCCATCTTTAAGGATGAGGTTCCCAAGAAAGGTAACTTCCTTCATATAGAACTCAAATTTGGAAGTCTTAATGAACAAGACTGACTTATGAAAGGCAGCCATGACTGCTTCCAAGTCAATAGCATGTTGTTCAGGAGTTGGGGAGTGAACCAGAATGTCATTGATATATGCAACCACACAAGTAAACCGGAGGTCACCCAGTACACTGTCAATCACTAGTTGAAGCGTAGTGGGGGCTTTCTTCAACCCAAAGGGCATTATGCAGAATTGGGAAATGCTTCATTTGTCTGGATTGCTGTTAACCTTTCTTGCCCTTCCATTACCATAACTGTTTAAAGGCGTTGATGAGATCCAACATGGAGAACACACGAGATTTGGTGATTGCTTGGTTTATCATCTGCTCCAAAGGCAGGGGGTAGGGATTGTAAACTATAACTTTATTTAAATGTTTGTAATCCATGCTGGGATGGATGGAACCATAAACTTTTTGGCAAAGATGATGGGAGACGCGACTGGCAATGTCTCCTTAAACAACCACCCTTTTTAAAGCATATTGTCCAACCAAGTGTTGAGCGCAACTTCTTCCTCTGCTATATGGGGGTACAACGGACAGTTTATATTCACCAACCGCACTATTGTATGAAATTCCAGGTCAAATATAGTATGAGGAGGCAGATGATCCACCTTTTCAGAATCGAAGATACTTTGATAGCGCATTAAACTTTCAGAAAAATCAGACAGAAGGCCCGCAGGAGAGACAAGGGAAGTAACAGAAATATAACCTTGAGATTTCTTAAGAGTGTTGACTAATTAGAAATTCATCCTCCAGGTGATCATTAAAGAATGACAACATCTTTGACCCCAGGTGGATCTTGACATGTTGTTGGCGCCACCATCCCACCCCTAAGATCACTGGAAACACCAGGTTTGGCATAGCAGAAATAATCTCAGAAGCTAAACTTGTTTACCAAAAAAGGTACTGGCTGACGGACAACATACGATGTCTGGGAGGCCTACGACAGCCACCATCACAATGAACCCACATCGTATTCAGTTCTAATTGTTGAGCCAACTCAACGCTCATGAAAATTACCAGCAGCTCCAGTATCCACACCAGGGCCTCAAAGGAACATGGTGAGATCTAATACTAATCTATATAGGCAATAAGAAATAAGTGAAGTTTTGTTTATTGGTAGTTGTGGATGAATCCAGTGACATCGAAGAGATGGCAGTGGAGTCAGGGAAAACATTTGGGTTCATGGGAGAAGTGAGCTTGTTGAAATTCGGATTGTCAGGTTTTAATGACATGGGCACAATAGCCGCAGCAACTATGGGGCGTGAATTTGACATTTTGAATGGAACTAGGCAATCATGTACAGGGAAAATCTTCTTCACAACCTAGTTCAGTTGGAAAGGAGAGAACATTGATACTTTAATATCTATGAGAAAGGTGGAAATGGATAGGAATAATGGTTAGTCAATTATGTCAGACAGACAGCAAGTTAGAATTAGACTGACCTTCGTGCATAGGTGCCAGAGCACTTAAACGACAAACCAGAATTCCAAGGGCACTGCTGCTGGTATGACAGATATGAAACAAGAAATAAGTTTCGCCAGTAATTTCTGGAGAGCCAGAATCTCGTATAGGCACATAATAAAATACCAGACAAATATGGCTGTTAACACCAAGGGGTGAGTGAGTGCTGGCAGGAATGGCGGTTTATTTTTCAACATAAAAACTAAAGTTAGTGGAAGGTTTTTAATGGAAAATGAAGGAATAAAAATCAGCCAACAATTTTCTCAGTGCGATGCAACTGAATAAATAGTGGTCAATTAATGAGGAAAAAATCTGGGATCAGGTACCTCAAGTTTGACCCAACCAGCAAATATTCAGGAATGGGGGCAGATAAGCTCACTGGGAACTGACATTGATGGAATTGGAGGCAGGTCAAGTCACTGTCAGTTCAACCTTAAACACCCAAAAAGAGACTTGACTGCATTTCTGGCAGTTGGCATGACAGCATCTTGACTGACAAGCAACAGGAATCCCCCAAGGCCACCCCACATAGGGGCAGTCCCAATTGGTTGAAATCAGGTTCAGGATGCCCAATCCAGCCATGTCCAGTCGCTGTGCTGGTCTTTTGGTCAAAAGTGTTGCATCAGCCACAACGCCTGATTTTCCAAAAGGTAGCTTTGAACTATTGTTGATGGTGTCCAATGATGCTACCTGCACATCAGAAATCATTCCCGACTATTTTAAGAGGGGGTTAATTTTGATGATCATGGTGTTGGATTAATTAAAACCAGTGGCAATTCTGGCTGATGAATCAATAGCCATTCCTTTTTGACTGTTGAATTCTGATCATTGGGCTCGTTTCCACTCATTTTCAATGATTGACTTCATTTCAGCAATTTTGGCACAAATTCCCAATTAGGTGCACAAGTTCAGGTAAGGTGAATGTGGGCACCAGGGGAGGGATCCAAAGAGAGAGGGATGTTACCCAGCGCTCATCGACCATGTGGGAGAGGTTGCCCTAGGTGACAAGGGGTACAGCCACCCTCTTTGGAGCCTTTTTACTTGGAAATGGGAAGAGGGCCCAATTGACACGCAGGGGATGTTCCCTGGACTTACACCACCCCTTTAGGACAGGTCATTTGAGCTGCTAAAACCATAAAATAAGAGGAGCATAAAAAACCAAGTCTACTGATAAGACCACGATTGGTACAATAAAAAAAATTTGAGTGGAGTTTTAACAGTAACCAGTTCCGCTTCATCTGATTCTGAGAGTAAATGAGCTGGGTTGCGGCTAAGGAGATTGTTAAGCACATTTAATGAATCTTTCATGAATTTGTATTAAAAATTGAAACTGCATACTCCCGGTAGATGTAAGATTGCCTATGTGCCAATTTCTTTGGTTTGTGAAAATACAGAAGAGCTTGGTGATCTATATACACCATTAACTCATGCTGAGCGCCTTGTAACAGATACTGCCAATGAGTCAAAGCCCATGCTATGGGTGCCAAATCCTTATTGTAGATGGTCCATGATTGCCCAGTAGAGTAGAATTTTTGGGAAAAGTAAGTGAATGGAAGTTCTAAATCATTATGCTTCTGGAGCAGAACAGCCCTACTTCAATGGATGAAGCATCACATGCAATAATATACAGTTTGGATGGGTCAGCATGTTTTAGGATGGGGGTGATAAGTACACTTCCTTGATTGACTTGAACGCCTGCTGGCACTTGGTTGTTTAACAAAAGGAAGCATTCTTACTAGTGATGGGTGAAGTGGAGAGGCTAGCTGGGAAAGGGATGAGGAAAATTTAACAGGAAAATAATTGTGCCCAAGAAGCTTTTAGATTGTTTTTGGGTTGTTGGAGTTGTCCATTCACGGATGGCATCTAATTTTGTTGGGGGAATCTCATACCCATCTTTTAGGACAAGGCTTCATAGAAAGGTAACTTCCTTCTTTTAAAACACGCACTTTGAAGGCTCGATGAACAGGCCCAACTTGTGCAAAACAGCCACTACCACTTCCAAGGCTTTTGTGTGTTGTTCAGGAGTTGGGGAGTGAACCAAGATGTCATCAATATACACAATTGTGAGAGTAAATCAGAGGTCGCCTAGCACGCTATTGATTATTCTTTGGAATGTGGCTGGTGCATTCTTTAACCCAAATGGCATTAAACAAAATTGAAAAATACCTCTTTTTGTTTGGATTGCAGTAAGCCATTCTTGCCCTTTTATAACCCAAATTTGGTTAAAGGCATTGACAAGATCAAGCTTGGAGAACACACAAGGCTAGGCAATCATTTGACTGATAGTTTGCTCCAGGGGAAAAGGGTAGGGATTGTGCACTTTAATTTTATTCAGGTGTCCATAATCCATGCAGGGGCAGAGGGAACCATCAGCCTTCTTGGCAAAAACGATAGGAGAAATAACTGGTGATGGATTTTTAAATAACTACCCTTTCTTAAGCATATTGTCTAACCAAGCGTCAAGAGCAACCTCCTACTTTGCTGTGTGTGGATACAAGGGACAGTTGATATTCACCAACTGTGCCATTGTTCAGAATCCTAAATAAAATTTAGTGTGAGTGTGGAAGACAGTCCACCTTCTTAGAATTGAAGAGACTTTGATAGCACATCAATTCCACAGGAAAATTTGACGGAAGGCCCGCAGGGGAAATGAGGGAAGTGATGTAGCTGCGGACTTGAGTTTTTGTAAGGGTATCAACTAAAAGAAAATTCTCCCTCTGTTTTATCATTAACAAATGATAAATATTAGAATCCAGATGAATTCTAACATGTTGTCGGTTAAACCATCCTACCTCTAAAATTACTAAAAACACCAAGTTTAACATTTCAGATAACCAATCACAAACACTAAACTGATGAACCAAGAAAGATACAGGCACTCGGACTAGGTATGAGGTCTGGGAGGCTGGTGAAACAACCATCACCAAAGGACCAATGTCCAAGTCAAGCTCCAATTGTTGGGCTAGCTCTACACTCATAAAATTACCCGCTGCTCTGGTATCCACCAAAGCCTCAAAGGATAAGTGGTGAGACCCAATACTAATCTTTATGGGTAATAAAAAATAGGCAAAGTTTTGTCTATTGGTAGATTTGGTCATTTCTGTAACTGAAGAGATAGCTAGCAACTGAGGGGGAAGGTCAGGGTTCCTTTTAGGAGTAAAGTTGGTAAGAGTAAGGTGCTTGGGTCCCAGCTACTTCAATCTGGGCTACTAATGATTCATTAATGAGTGAACCAGGATAACATAACTCGAGTGTGGAAATATTGGCTGATTCTTAGGCCAGTATTGATACTGGTTTGGCATTAAAAACAGAATCTGAGTCATCATTATATAGTCCAATCATATAATCTTCTATTTGAAAACGGGGAGCATGACGAGGGAAGGCATTGATGGAGGTCAGAGCCTTACACATTTGTTCCACTGTCCCCATAGGGGTGGACCAAACTTTGTGATGAGCAGAAGCAGAGCCCAACAGTGACTTAAAGATTGCTTGGAGCATATCTTTGGAAAACTCTAGTGCAGGGGCCTGTTCACGGATGGTTGTCATTAAAGAGGCTAAGCTAGTGGCTTCGTCCATAGAGGAAAGCAATTGAAATAAGTGGTCTGAATGTGACCCAGGGGGTTTTAAAGCATCTGATACGATTGCAACAAGTGAGGTAGAATCTCCCACATGCGCAGTGGAACTCAGAAGCCTTGCACTCATTGATGAGCATCCCCTTCTATGGCATCCAAGAGGGCAACACCTAGTTGGGCGTTGGATAGTATAGCAGCATTATTAAGGGAAATGTTAAAACGCATTTGCACCTCAGCAAGGGCGTTAATGATTTGATTAACAATATTTCAGGAAGGAACACTTGAAACCCTTCCTGAGCATGAGTTGTTGGATGATTAGCTATCAACGGGGCTCCGCTACCATGAAGAAGTTTTTCCAAGAAATTGCAAAAGCTGCTCACAAAGTCAATAACTTACCAAACAATGAACTGAAAACAAACTATTGAATGCACGTTCATCTAGTAAAGAGTTGCCACTGCGGCGCACAACTTGAAGAGTATGGCGGAAATTTTAGGAAACAGTAGTTGGTTGATTATCTCAGGAAAGTGTCAGAAGAAGTTTTGACTGGCCTGCCAGTCAGGATGTGTAAGCACCCATAAACAATCCAGAATGCCAGTGGAATTTTCACTCAAACGACGCTGTATGGTGCAGGAAATTGGGCGAGAATAGCTTGTTGATGCAAGATGAGCGTGAAAAGAAACCTGGTATTAAACCAGACAGAAACAACCCCAGACCCTGCGGGCCTAGCTGCAGGGGGTGGTACTACTGGATTAAATACTTTGGGGTCTTCAGTGGTTATAAGGGATACCAAAGCAGATGCAAGGGGGTGGATCCTTACTTGAAGATGAGATATGTGAAGCTGCAGGATACTGATATCCTGATAGTGGATAGCTTCAATAACAGGATTAAACGCCCATATTTTTTTTGCATGATGGATCCAGTTGACTATGGTTGGAGTGTGGTGATCATCCAAAACTAGAATAGCCCATCCAGTGTAGGGGCCGACGGGCCACCAAGTTAGTGCCCTTGGGACTTCAGTAAGATGAATTTGAAGTAAATAAATAATTTTGGGTACAAACGGGAATTTTATCAGAAAGTAAAATAAAGATAGTTGACCAACATTTCTCTCAGTGTGATGCAACTGATTAAATAATGTTCAATTTTGTTGTAGGTCAAAGCAGGGATCTGGGACCTCAAATTTGACCTAAACCAGAGAGTTTTTTAGGAGGAGGGAAAATAATTCTGTTTGGAACTGACATTGAAGGATCTGGTGGCAGGCTGAGTCACTATCAGTTTGTCCATGAATGCTTAGACTTATGCTCAACTGAAATTTCATCAGTTGGTGTGATGGCATCTGGCCTGATGAGCAATAGGAATTCCCCAGGGCGACCCCACATAGGGGCAGTCTCAATTGGTTGGAAACAGGTTTAGGATTAACCTGCCCGTGCCCAGTTACTGAAGCGTTCATTTGGCCATATGAGTTGCATTGTTTGCAAATACCAATCCTTTATATGAGGGTTTCAAATTCTCTGCGATAGTCCCCAAAAGTGACATCTGCTCATCAGGGATCATCTCTGACGATTTTGAGGGGTGTTTGGCATCAGCAATCATATTACTAGATGACTCAATGCCATCAGAAATTCTAACCAATAATTTTATACTTGTCCCTTTTTGACTATTAGGTTTCCAATTGTCAGGTTTTTACCTGTTGATTTCAGACATTTCATCTTTGCTTATGAGGATTTGACGCCGTTGGTTTATAAAGTACCTCCACTCATGGGGAATACGATTACTGATAATTTCAGCGCAGATTTCCTCAATTCAGTGGGCAAGTTCAGCAGAAGCAAATGCAGGAACTAGGGGAGTAATCTTCAGAGGGGGCACTGTTACCCAGCGTTTTTCTACCTCGTGGGCAAGGTCACCCTGGGTGACAAGGGGTACAGTCACCCTCTTCAGTTCCTTCTTATTAGGAAATGGAAAATCGCCTGATCCACACAAAGGGGAGTTCCCCTGGACTTACAAAGACTTTTTTGTCCTCTCTGAAGAACAGGGCCTTTAGAGGCTGTTTGATTATTAGTCAAACATGGGTCCAGAAGAATCTCTTAGTGACTAGGTTCATTAGGCAATCTCTTAATGGAAATTCGTCATTGAGGCTACTATGTTTGCTTTTCACAGACAAGGTCTTCTGTATAAAACAGGCAAAGTAATCACTAGTAAAAACAACTAGGAGATTCTAAAGGTATTTTTGTTAATCAAAAATTAGAGATATTTATAAGCTTCTGAGATATTTGGGTTCGACTAAGGGGAACTTGGCGTGATATTTGGGAATGAGTAGGGTAAGGTGACCACTTTAACTATGTGTTAGGTGGTTTAGGTTTTCTTGGAATCTTATTCTATTTTACCAGGGCGGCTGATTCTGGGACCTCTAAATGACAAGATCTTAACCAGCTGACTTGGTGCCCTTGTTAGCAGAATTGGCGGGTTCTTCCAGAAGTTGAGTTTCCTTTAGCCCATTTAGGATTTCATTGTTTGTGTTGGTCTCAATGCTCATTACATTGGTAATGCTTATTTTAACTGAGTTGTGACTTGTTTTAGGGTAGAATCCCGCTCAGGCCTGTCCAATTCTCATGATTCCCAACAATGCCACATCAAGATCTTGCCGAGGTGGGAAATAACTTTGCAGGATATAGCATGTACCTAATTTTACAACAGCACCCAACTTCATGAAGGCATTTGAATATTTGATATCCCTATGGTAGATCACCCAATAAGGACCAGACCACAGATTAATAAGTTAATTTATATGTCTCCCAGGCTGGTGATAATATAATATGATGTGGTCCCCCATTTGGAATTCAGGCAGGTCCAGCCAATGGCTATTCCATTGATCAACTCCCCTTTGTCAAATAGTAACCATGGATCTAGTGGCTAATTATTATAATCTAAATGATTCGTCAGCCAATCTTCACATGGCTAATTCAGTGGTTCCTTTGTGGGAGTTTCAAATAAAAACTACATTTGAGGCAAAAATTGGTTCTCAACCATATAGAGCTCAGAAAGATGACAATTAAATGATTCAATGATAACTAATGTGATATTCTAATATGGCCACTGGTAACTATTCATTCATCCTTGAAGAATCAGAGGAATCCACTTGCGAGTAATGGCAACTAAAGAACTGTTTTTTTAGTACTAGATGGTCCCAACAGCTAAAGAACTGTTCACTTATTCTACAGCTCCGTTGGTAGCCAGATAATAAAGGTTAAGAAATAATGATAAGTGCACATTATGGAGTTAAGATCGACAACCACACAGGAAATAAAATTGTTACCATTGTCAGATAGCAGCACCTTGTGGATGCCGTGGTGACTAAAGACTTACTTCAGAAAGAAAAATGTGGTCACTTTGGATGTTGAGGAGGGAATTGAGATAGCCTTGACATATTTTGTAAAGTGATAAACTGAAAGAATGATAAAACGGTGACCATACATCACTGTAGGCAGGGGACCAATAACGTCAGTTCTAGCTGTGACAAATGGAATATCGTGACACATGTATGATGTTGGTTAAGGAGGATTGGGCGGCTTCTGATTTTTACAAATGAGACAAACTTTAACAACATCTTGGACTATCTCAATTATCTCCCCCAGTAGCAACAGTACCTCAGCCATCAATGAATTCTCATTACTGCTCTATGCCCCATGGCAACATGAGCCTACAGAGCGGATTTTGTACGAGCAGAGGTTAAGCGTATGGTAGCCAAGAAGCCTCAAATTGCTAATATTTCATTCCATCTTTGACCTGAGTCTGATCATCCATTTTCTTTAGGCGCTGTTGCGTTGTAAACGGCTCATGGCTCCACTCTTCCAGTTTTGCAATGATCCCATAGATATGTTACACTTTAAAAGCGTAAAGAGCCAGGATAGGCAGCCAGGACAGCCCGTCAGAATTTTGGTGTATCATCCCTGCGCAGTGTACTATCTAGAAGTCATAATTTGGAGCTTAAGGGCCCATTGGGCCAGCTGTACATCTGGATCTTTCATTTGTTATAACCACCGTAGTGAGGCATGGTCTGTCACTATGGTGAAATGATTCACATACAGAAAAGGGAGGAAATGTTTGATGGCCATTAACACGCCAGACACTTATATTTGGTTAAACTATAATTGCGTTCAACTTGGGTCAACGTCTTACTAAAGTAAGCTATGGGATAATCAAATTGGCTTGCGTCCAGTTGAGCCAGAATGCCCCCACAGCCACATCACTAGCGTCAGTGAAAAATGAAGGGTTTATCAAACTCAAGGTGTACCAAAATAGGGGCTGCACTCATGGCATTTCTTAAGACATTGAAGGAATGCTGATTGGCATCCTCCCATTGGAAAGGAACTTTATTATAGAGGAGATACGTTAGTGACTTAGCAAGCTTAGTGAAATGTGATATAAATTGTTGGTAGTACCTGACCATGGCAATAAAAGCCTGAATGTCTTGCAAACTTGTGGGTTGAGTCAACTTCTCAATAGCAGTCACCTTGTCAGGTAAAGCCAAAATTCCTTTGAGGGAGACCTTATGACCAAGTGTCAGACATTTGCCCTCTCAGCTGAAACCTAAGAATATTTTAGGTCGAATTCAGCTGAAAAGGGAAAATGTCAGCCATTTGCGATTCTCCTATGCCATTAAGAGCGATTGTGATAATAATATTGAGGATATTGGCCAAAAGACCCTGGCCAATTCATGGTGGAACCCCGTTAATCAGGGTAACACCGTTTTGCAATCTGCATGGGTAATAAATGAAAACAAATGGTCAGATTACTCTGACCACCCGATGGACCTTGGGCAATCTTTGGAGGGTACTCCCCCATCAACTACCAAGTCCCAAAATGCACCTACGCGGGGACTCCCCTTTATAGGCTTGGCGGGGGTCCCCCCAGGTATAAGAAATTTCGAAAATGGGTTTGGCTCAAGTTCATAAAATTTTTACCTCACAGGTTTATTTTGGCCAATCAGAATTCTCTCCCTTCCATCATTCCTCTACCTTGAAGAGAGTACCCAAGTTTTACGTTATTCCCCAGTATAACCTAATTCAGACTAGGTTAATATACTCCAAACATATCCTCAAATTCCCCTGGACCCCTGAAATACTTTAAATACTGAAGGGTCAGATGTCAAGGGGGTCGTTTTCTACTTCTACGCACATATAATAAAACTTATAGAAGTTCAATTTTCATTAGCGCTTTATATTTAATTTTTTTAACTCTTTGTGGAATCCAGAAGGCGTCACGCACCAGTGAGCAAGAATTGGATAGATTTCTACACCAAGGAACTCCATATCATTCTGAAAGAAAATGAATTTTTGTGGGTTTAACTTCAACGCAGCATAGCTTAGACATCCAATCGCTTCTTTCATGTAAGCCACATACTGGTCAAACGTGTGCAAAAACAAAGTTACACCGTCCAGGTAGACAAGCACACATGACATTTTTAGGTCTCCCAAAAGGCATTCCTTGGTCTGCTGGAAAATGACCGGGGCATTGCACAGCCCCTGAGGCATGCAGATAATTTTGAATAAGTCCTCATTCGCTATGAGTGCACACTTCTCTTGGTCATCTGGCGCAAGCTCTATTTGACAGTACCCACTGGCAAGGTCCCTTGCAGAGAAATTGTGACCCAGTTAAGAGGCGTAAGGAGTTGTCAATCCTAGTATTAGCTAGCTATGCTTCCAGGTGATGGCATTCAGATGTCAGTAGTCCAATACTAAACAATGCCTTACGTCCTTCTTCCATACAAACAACAAAGACGAGGCCAGGGACTCTGGGATGGTTTTAGTAGCCCAGCGTCCATTAGTTGCTTTAACTCTTTTGCTCCTGGGCTTCCTCAAATCTGGACTTCTGATAGGGGCGGGATCAAATTGGAGGGGAATTTCCAGTCAGCACTTGTGTTGCACCCCCTTCATCATCCTATAAGCCTCCTGGACCAGTGGAGATTATATCAGCATATTCTTCAAGCATGGCGTCAACTGGTTGTTGCTGTTTACAAGTAAGCGTGTCACCAATTTCCGCCTTGATTCAGGATATTGTAACATTTCATTTATTCCTAAGTCTCACAGGTCTCCACATCTTTGAAGGACTCAATCTGGTTGACAGGAAATATCTGTACATATGTAATGGGTCAGTTCCAAGTTATCTGCATTGGTTGATCAGTAAAGTTGGCCATTAGAACAGTCAATGGGCCCCAGTAAGTGGTATCCAGCACTCCAGGACAGGTAAGTGTTTTGCGAATAACTAAATCTCTTTCTTTTTAGTTTCCAACCAAGTGGTCTGATGGTAACGTATCTTAAATATCAGTATCCACTAGTATCTATGATTTAGGCGGTATGACTACATGGCCAAGTGCATATACAGGCATTCCTTCCATAGTCTCTGTGCAAGAAGGCGGCAACTTTGTCTTTGGTCCAATAACCCAATACTCTAGCCATTCAATGCTGTTTGGGTGTTCCAGTAAGCAACCTTGAGGTTTCCTCTTTCCTTTCTCCTTAAAAACGTCCTTTACAATCAGAGGAATGTGGTGCCCTAAATTAGAAAAATATGAAACATTGTGTCTTATTAGAGTCTAAATTCAACTAGGAACTCGGTGCCCATAACAAACATAACCATCATTTTCCAACACAATGGCAGGTGCCATAACAACCAGAGAGCCAAATAAAAGATTTAAGAAGAATTAAGCTCCCTGGATCGGGTATGATGAGATCCCACCAATTTGTAGTCTAGGGAGTGGTTCTATTATGGTGCAACCTATATCCAATTGACCAGCTGAGAGGAAATGACATTGAGAGGGGAGTTGATTTTGATGGTCAAGATCTTCACTTTGTCTACAATGACCTCTACTTGTGTGACTTTGGTGCCAAAGTGAGTGATCAAATAAATGGATATTATTTGAGACGGTTTGGAAAAGGCATAGCAAGAGGAATATAAGAAATTATCGGAATCATGGAATCTGGGACGTCCAAATCTTTAGGTTTTGTCCATAACATAACATCCAGCGCTTGAAGTTATAGAAGGTTGAGGTTGAGGCATTGCATACTCAGCAGAGGGTGCCTCGCTCCCTAAGCTGACTACGCTTTTCTTGATCATCAGCTTGCTTCTTCCAACGGGTGATTTCTTGGTGACCAAAGATTCCACAATATGAGCATGTGTTGCAGTGTGGTTTTGATCTCTGAAAGCGACTGACGGCATGGATACTAGGTTGATTCCCTTTATTTGGAGCTTGGAATACATCAGGATTAGGAAATACCATTTTGACTCCTTAATGTTAATGATGAATTTTACAAATCATTTTGCGCTCTGGAAATAATAGTACTATTTTGGTACTGTGTTGGAAAACGGAGAGAACAGCCAAAATGGCATCATCCAAGGTAACCTGGTCACATGAAGCTAATGCCTGTGCTTCATTATAGAAGCATTCTGCAAATTCAATATGGGTTTCTCCAAGTCTTAAACGGGTATTCATGAAAGCCTGCTTACAGTTAGAGTGGGTCAAGTTACTGCTGAATTCCTTAATAAGGGCTCCTTAATGAGTGGTCAAGTGGCGCATGTCTCAAAATAAGCTATCGTTATTTCTTGTGCTTTGTCATCCAGACATGTCTCTATATGATTCAACTTTTGTCAGTTTATAGCTGGCTCTATTGTGTCCTCATATACAAAGAGGTACGACTGGATTGTGTCAGC
The DNA here is from genome assembly GCA_022478985.1 of Massospora cicadina. NCBI lineage: Eukaryota > Fungi > Entomophthoromycota > Entomophthoromycetes > Entomophthorales > Entomophthoraceae > Massospora > Massospora cicadina. The sequence continues at coordinate 88,721 of JAKSZP010006689.1, forward strand.
TTCAGGGATATACTTCTCCTTAAAGGTAGGTTTCTAAACAACTGACAGGTTCAGAGAGGACATAAACGGTAGGAGAGAGTGGGCGCTCTGAGTTGGTGGGCTCTGTGGTACCTATATCTACGTGTGTGTTAACCTTATCAAACTAACAGCTGATCTCATCCATGTTGTCTTGGATAGTGGCGTAGCATTCATTGATGCGCTTAAGGAGCCTCAGAATATAAAAATAGGCGTAGACTCTTTTTTCTCTTTGGACTGTTGGCTTAACTGCTTAGAGATTGTATCCTGTTATAGATCAATTGTTTGGGTCTGGTAATCATTCACTCGATGCAATGATTTGCTTGGTTTTGGGAAGCGACCAGATTAGCACAGGTACTTGTAATCTTCAAATAATGTTTGTACAAGGCGGGAAAGTTCAAATCAGCATCCAGATGTTCCTCCTTAATAGTCATCTTAGCACCTTGTACCAAAAATAACAGCTGTCGCTTGAGGATCTTAATTTGGGTTTCATGGTATTCATTGAAGAAGGATCTGTCAGACGAGGAGGCACCCAAGAGGACCTTGGGGACCTCCAGGCTCAGGGGGCCTTTTCCCTTTCTCCCCACTGGGTCTTGTTCCGCTGGGGCATCATGTTGCACCGTAGCTTCTGGAGTTGTCATCATTGTAAGTCATCCACACATCTGCTTGATACAGCCAAAAAACTGACGAGTTTAGAATCATTTGCTTAGTGATCTATGTTAATTTAGTCAAAGAAGGGATAAAGCACGTTCCACTCTTTGATTCATATCGGTTATTATTTGGTACGTCCGCTGGAAAATTCATTCTACAAGTATAGGATGACTCCAGTGACAATTTGAGCAAAGTAGCGCTGGATGTTGCTGATTTCCTAATGGTTAAAAAATTGCCTCCTGATTATATTGGCGGAAATTAGAGGAGCGTCGTATAACTCAGGGAGTTGAGAGTGAATATGGTGGGACAACCTAATTATTGCTGCATCTTAATATGGTGGAGTGTGAGCGATTGCTTGTGTTGGTATAAGACAGAATGTAAAAATCGTTTGAGGTATGAATCCATATAGGCTTCTCCTATGTCACTATTCATAATCTCTGCCTAGAATTAATTTGGCGCATATGAATAGTCCAGGTAAAGCTTCTATGACTAGCTCTCCCATCAGGGGTTGCAACTTCACCTAGAATCTCTTGAACTGTTTGGCTGACATCAGGGCTTCTGAATTTGATAGATGTTTTTTGGGAAACCGCAAAAGTTAAGTCATAATTGCATGAAATCAAGTTCTTGCAGTTGATTTAGCGTCACATTCTGATTTTTGATAGTGACCCATTAGGTTAAACTTATACTCTCATCCATATTGGGAGGGCTGTATCTTCTGGAGTTGTTTATACTGAAGGTAAGTCTTCACCAGTAGCCTCAGAAGGGCCTGCCAGGGAGCACCAGTTTTTAGGACTTCGTTGTCCTCTCTGAAGGTAAGGGCCTTCAAAGGCTGTTTAATTATTAATTAAACACGGGTTCAGCAGAACCTCATAATTACTAGGTTCTCTAAGGCAATTTCTCAACAGAAATTCGTTATTGAGGCTACTATGTTCGCTTTGAATAGGCAAGGTCTTCTTTATAAAATAGGCAAAGTATCTGTTAAAATTTTGGCAATATCATTGAGATACTTTAGGAGGGTTGCACAGGGTTGTTCCCACTGAGTAACAGATAAATTATATGGGAAACACTAGTCCTCAAAGCAGACATAAAGAATGTAATAATTTATATAGCAACTTGCTTCATACAAAGCTTTTTTCTCTTGATTCGCCCACTTTTTTGGTCAATCCTGATTGATTAAATTGAAAAACACAACTCCGCACATTGTCAGTTCTCTCCGGTCTCCCTATGTGAACAAACTTGACACCCGCTGTTGCCTATGGGGAAGGGGGATGCCCCATCCTAGTGTTTTTCAGCCTCTTCTAAAATGCGCCTGGGCTTGTTCTAAAAGCCCTCACAACTCGGCCAGTCGCTTTGTCCCGCCTAAGGGCCTTGCTTTACACCTCGCCCACACTCAGGCGGTGCCTCATTGCCCCCTAGTACTCCCTCAGAGCACCATGTGATAGGCCTTTGGGTCAAATATGGCAAATTGTTCCAGTATTCCAACTGCCCTATCATCGAAGTTTCCTAAGATCTTTTGCATCCTGCGGGATTCATTGACTTCCACCCTTTCAAGGGATATTTTGACCTTGGCTTCTCAAGTGAAGCCAATGCGGCGGTCACAGCTACCATTCCCCTGGTGTTCCAGGGTGTACACCTCACTACCACACAAACCAGGTTGCCCACTGATAACACTCTAGTTTTTCTGTTCGTGGGCCTCCCCCCACCTCCCCCCAAAGTTTTATACAACGAACTGTTGGCTGGTTTGTCGGCATATGGTTCAGACCCCATCCTCCAATTTGTGGTTCCCATTGGCGCCTCCCGCCTTGCAAGCCCTCATGCCTTCATGTTCATACATCCCGCTTCTATGGAGGTTGCTACTTGATTCCCCCTTGCACTATCATTCCCTCTGACCCAGATCATCCTTTCTGGGCCCTCGTGGATGGAAGGCACACCATCTATCCTACCTGTTTCAAAGTGGACCATTCAAAGCGGAGCTGCCCCTCCAACTTCTGAGCTGTGGCCCACACACCTGACTCTTTGCATGATGGCCCAATAGCCAACTCAGTTACTTTCTTCACCTGGGCACCTCCCTTCCCCCTCCTATCCAAAATCCAAAACCTGCAGCTGGGTCAGTCCACCCAATCAGGAACAGTGTCCCCAAGCCCCTTCTCCTCACCCAAAATAATAAGGGGTCCAACTGGACTCCAGTTAATTCCAAGCCACACTTGTTATATCCCAAGCCACGCTCCCCCATGCCAACGCATTATTCCAATCTAATTATTGTCAGCCAAATTACCTATAATTATTTGGATGAAGTAGATGAATTGGGCAGTCCTGTCCCCAAATAGGTTGAAATTCCTTGCTTTTTTTAGCACTAGTGGTGCCCAACCCAAAAGGGGGAGCTGCCATGCATCTTTATTTGCAAATGGGCAAACAAAGGGATTGTCATAATTTAAAAAATTCCTAATATTGCCCCTAGGTTATCAGCCTAGGAAGCCATATCAGAAGGCGAGGAAGCTTTGGGGAAACTTTTGTCTGGCACCTGCTTTAGCTGGCGAACCATGGTGGACAACATAGGGGTATGAGCATCAGCGACATGGGGCATGAGGAGATATAGCTGCGGGTTTTCTTCATTTATGAGGCCAGCGGTATCCATCGCCTCAACATATTGAGCAAGTTGATGCTCAGCAAAAGTGATGAGATTGACCTTCCTTGCTTTGAAGAGTTCATCGATGCCAACTATGTGGCCCAGTTCCCCCTCACTACTATTTGTATCACCCTGATGCCCCATAATCTGATCTGACCATCAGTTATTTAAATAGTTAATTGTCTCTCCTTGTAAAATTGCGCTCCTATTTGCCGCAAGTTTGTCCATTGAGGTTTTATCTAAAGGCCTTGTCCCCCCTCCCATATACCCCGCGCTGACCCTCCCCCAAAATGAGAAATTCTCCACCACTACTCCTATGCCAGCAATCTGCTCAAACTCTTAGTACAACAAGCTAGGTTTGGCCCAAATAGCCGCCTTACCCCCAAAGTTGTGGAAATAGCTTCTATGCATGCCACCCACCTTAAATGTGAGAAGGCCCTTGCGGCTTAATTTTCTAACTGCCTTGAAAAAGGTATCCCTTGGCCAGCATCACCCCCTCCCTGGACCCCCACCTCCACGACGCGCCTATGCCCCTGCTCTCTGCTTTGTGCCGCTGCCTGTCAACCCCAGTTGAGCTCTCCCAGCCTACCAGTCCCCCATCTCCCTCCGCCATGGTTGGTAAGCAGTTTCCACTTCCAACTTGGTTAAAGTTTTGTGTTGGTTTTCACATCATTTGAATGGCTTCAGCCATGCTTTTTTGACTTTTTGTAGTTTTTTGTTCATGCTCTGCAATGTCTATCCCCTGGTCAGCGTGCCTCAAAAAAATTTAAAATTTTAAGAATTAAACTTGCTTCATCACCACTTTATTTTATTTTAATAATAATAGCAGATCCTTTCTGCTACGCTTCTTACTAACTAGAAACAACCTTTTTTCTTCAATCTTCTCATCTCGCTTATATACCAGCAACTTTGGTTGATACCAATCCTTTTGCTTAGACTATTTTTTACCATTATATAATCATTGGTTCATCCTTGAAACTGTGAGGTCCTGGCAGGTTCTACTCTTCTTAACTTCACTAGTGACTTAGTTTAAGGCAATATACTAAATATCTATCATGAATTGGCGTTGCCTTATTGCCTTATTTGGAGGCGATCCAATAATTCTCTTTTTAAACAAGATTTTGCTATATTCTAAGGTGCTCAAATATTCATACACTAGTAAATCATTGTCAGTGGATCTTATCCGAATTGCTGTAGCTATTTGAGGCTTATTATCCAGTCATATCAGAATCTCAACAGTAATCACTAGTAAAAACAACTAGGAGGATCTGAAGGTAATTCTATCAACCAAAATTTAGATATATCTATAGGTTGCTAAGTATTTGAGTTCTTCTAAGGGAACTTGGCGTGATGTTTGGGAACAAGTAGGGCAAGGCGACCTCTTTGATGATGTGGCAGGTGGAGTAGGTTTTCTTTGAATTTGACTCTCTTTTTCCAGGGTGGCAAATTCTGGAGACCTCCAAATGGCAAAATCTTCACCAGCTGGCTTGGTGCCTTTGTTAGTGGAATCAGCAGGTCCTTTAGTAACTTGAGTTTCCTTTACCCAATTAGGATTTACTGTTTGAGTTGGTCTCAATGCTCATTGAATCTGTGGAGCATTTACAACCAAGTTTTAATTTGGTTTGGGTTTAAATCCCTCTCAGGACTGTCCAATTCTCATGATTACCTTCAATTATACTGTTGACCAAATCCCTAAAATCTACTGACGGAATTATCATTCCCTTATATTATTGACTAACACCGTGTCTTCAATCAGTTATTTGCCTCTCATTTCAGATTAGCAACAATAAACCTTATACCCCATGTCAGCTTAAAAATATCAGTAATAGAGTCAATTTTATATTATGGCCAGATGCCATTGATTCAAGTACCTTTGGTGGAATTTAGTTACTTTGGTGTATCAATCTTATGTGAAATACCCTTCAATAATAGTCACTTGCTTCCCTTATGTAATTGGAAGATTCCGCAGAGGTACCAATCCTAATGGATGCTTAGTAACTATATAATACACTTATAAAAACACTGTTAGAGAGAGGGTATCTGAGTGAGCTTACTATTATAATTTTGGGCGATATACTTGCTATACGCCAGTAGAGTTACGCAGGGTTCAGACCATTGAGCAACTGATGGAGGATTTGGAGATTGCGGTCCTCAAAACAAACTTAATAGAATATATAATATATGAAGCAATTGCTTCAACCAACACCACTTTGTTTGACTTAATAATAATAGTATATTCCTTCTGCTCTGCTCTCTATTTTCTACTAAACAATCCTCCTCATTCAATCATCACATCTCACCTATATATCCACAACTATAATGATTTCTCTCCTTTAATTAGACTATACAGTTCCAATATATTCTCATTAGCTATGGCAAAGTATCTATCTTTAAATTCTCTATGTCCTTAGTTCAAGGCAATCTACTAAATATCCATCAAATGTCAACATCGCCTTATCACCTTATTTGGAGGTGATCCATGATTATTCTTTCTACATCCAATATCAACTTATCCTAAGGCGCTCAAATAATTGTACACTATTAATCATAGTCGGTGGATTATAGACAATCTGTCGCAGCTATTCAGGGATTATCATCCAGTCATGGCAGAATCTCAACGATTACCTTTATGAGGGGTTTTTGCACTATTAGATAGTTTGGATCTAATAAATTTTGAGAGCGAGCTTAGGAACCACTGGCAGTACCAGAGCTATGGGAGATTCCTCTTATTTTTATTAATAAATCCATAATTCCACCGTGAATGTTTTTAGTAGTTATTTTTATGTAAAATACTGTCTTCAAACAGTGTCTGGTATTGATATTTTTGCAAACCTAGTTCATCAGAAATTGATGGCTAAAATCCTGTTTCTATAGGCACCAACCTCATCTCCATAGTAATTGTTGATCTTAATACCCAATTGAGCACTTACCCCTCTTTAACTACTCCCTATCACCCTGCTACTAATGGAGCAGTAAAATGCATGAATGGAACTCTCATCAATGTCCTTTGCAAAATGGCTCAATCTGACCCAGACAGTAGATTGGATACCTACCAGCGGCTCTATTGGCATAACGCATGAGTTATCAACATGTTATACATATGTCATCATTTTGAGCCTTATACAGGTGAGAGCCAATCTTATCCTCTTGAGTTCAACCCACACTAGAAACCTTTAAAGCCTGAAACCTCTGAGCTTGAAATGCAAAGCTTGAAATTAAATTATTCTACCTACAAGCCCTAGCTGCTAAGTCTATGGGACTATCATTCAACAAAAAGAGGAGTGAACCAATGCATAAAAGCCTATCCTTCCTGAGCACCAGTTTGGGATCAGGTATTACTCTACCACCGGCCAGAGGGGTTGGGTACATAACCTTGATATATCATAGTCAGTACTGTATTGAGCTATATATTGTTGAGGCCCAGAGTACTCCATCACATCAATCAAATTGAGCTCCGTTAGAAAATTGAGTCATTGCTAGGTTCCTTCAGACTTATGTACTTCTTTGGTGAAATCTTGAAGGGTGCAGTGTTGGGATTGACAGGATTCACAATGTACCAAACAAGGATCAAAAAACTTATATTTTGCAATCCATTCAAGGCAACTCCATAGCAGCAAAACCTATTCTAATTTCCATGAGCAACAGATCCTAAATTATACTGGCAAAGGCTAAAACACTTCAAAATCTGCCAAGAGAAATGCCTAAAGATCTTGCCTGTCAAAAAGCTTTTAAATTAGTTTTACCAACTAGGAATGCGTGTGCCCAACCAAATCAATGAAATCCATCATTCCGCTCTAAAAATCACCATATTACCTGTGACCCCAAACTCCAAAAATATTACAAATAACCTTTGTCAGGCCACCAGGGAGGAAACATTGGTTGCACGATCATCTGAAGGCAGGGCTTTGAAGTTTACAGCCTTAGACAAGACGTTTTCCATAAAAGTTAAGCAAAATAAAATAAGAGTTCTGATGAGAAGTATTTTATTTAGAATAATCTAGCACTATTTATAGTGCTTCAAAATATAAGGATAGGAATAGGGATATTTAAGGGTAGTGTAATGGGACCTGTAGGATAGTCCTGATACTAGGATATGTGGGAATAGATAAAGAGTGGATAGAGATTAGATAATGAATAGGAAATTTACATTTGCCCCAAATTCAGCATAATTCGGTAAAGTCCCAAATTCTGTTTCTAGTTGAATCAAACTTCATTCTCAAATTTTTGGGCCATCTGAAAATTTTGCCCTTCATTTATTATATCGATTTTCCCCCTGGACAAGGCTTTCTCCTAATCCAGGGAGAATCCTGACAACACCCTCTCCAATCCTTGTCATAGGGAGTAAATAGTGACCAGAGGGTTAAGGTAGACGGAGGACTCAAGTTCAGTGGTTTACAGAGCCTCATGCCTGATTTACAACTTTAAGGCCTTCAACTCCGCCTCCATCTGTGCAATCCATTTATGCATCTCCTGCATCATCTTGGCCAGGTGGGCTTTGGCCTCTTAAAACTTCCAGTTCATTTTGTTTGCCATTTGAACCTGGCATCTTGTGATCACTTTATCTGACAGCAGATCCAGGTAAGGCCCGGAGAAAAGGTCTTCAACAGTGGGTAGCATGGGCGAGCAACCCCACGAGCTTGAAAGGTGACCAAGCGACAGTAGGGTGTGGCCCCCTGCAAGTTCTGATAGGGAGGCCTCTTTGAGTGACACCGAGTCACTATCTTGTGATTGGGGTGAGCAAATCCCACTTGCTACTGAAAGCAAACTGTGCGACAAGGTTTAAGAGAAAAGCAGAAGGGGGCCAGAAGGTTGGCATTGATAGCAAGGGTGACGTTGGTCATTTTCTCAGGCTTTGCATCTTCAGGTCTTTCATCTTCATTGGGATTGTCACTATCCCAATTGGAGAGTTGAACCAGATAATCTAAATTATTAATATATTTGGCCTTATCTCAGGAGGGGCGCCATCAAAATCAGAAGTGTTAGCATTGCCAGAAAGGAGCCACTGAGCTTCACTTTTTCTTGACTCTCGGCTTTGTTGGAATTTGCGCTATCCCAATCTGAGAGTCAAACGGGGCATTCTAGATTTTTAGTTTCAGTAGTTTGAGGCCCAATCTCAGGAAGGGCGCCATTGAAGTTGAAAAGCGATTGGATTGTCAGAAAAGGTTTATCAAGCAACAATTTTTCAGGACTTGCATTTTTGTAGGGATCAGCGCTATACCCATCTGAGAGCTGAACCAGGTAATTTTGATACATTAATTTAGTAATGTCTGGTCCAATTTTTGGAGGGGAGCCATCAAAGTCAGAAAGTGGTAGTGTTGCCAAAAAGGAGTCATTTAGCTTCGCTTTTTCTTGACTCTCATTGTTTCTGGGATTGGCGCTATCCAAATCTGAGGTCCAAACAAGGTAATCCAGAATTTTCACTTGAGTGATTTGTGGCCCAATTTTGGGAGGGGCACCATCGAAGTTGGGGAGTGGTATCATTGCATGAAAAGATTCATCAAGCTTATTCCCAATGGTGCAAAGGTAAGTCCTAGGTATTTTGCCTGGCGTATGAATCACATCATTGCACCAATTGCTTTCTGGGCCTTCCCAAAAATTCCTGAAGCTTGCTGACTTCATTAAATTAAGAATCTAGTTCTTGACTTGTTGGCCCAATTTGATTGGTCCAATTATTCAGATGATGCTCAACCAAATTTATGTTTGGCACTTTTACTTCCAAACACTCAATAAAATTTGTTCTGATTTCTTTCACAAAAATCAGAGTGGGAAATGACGACATTGTGGAGAATTAGGTATTGGTCGCCTAAATAAATATTATTGTTAGTATTCAAATCATTTTTTGTTTTTAAAATTGGAGCATTCAAATTTGTTTGATCTTCGCTCTTTGACTGGAGTATAAGCTTCAACTTGGTCAAATTCTTTTTATAATGCTTCACTTTAGTGATAAATCTAAAGAGTTTCACCTCATAATTGGAAACCCATCCAATTGGCCAGTATTCATTTCTCTGTGTGATTTTTTTCCAAGTGTCTCTCTGGTCATTGTCCCATTCTTCCTTACTATATTTTGTTTCATGCATATAATAAAGCATTACCTTTTTCAATCTCTTCACTTTGTGATGTTGACTATATTGCTCTTTGACATCAGTTTCAATTATTCAGGCTCATACAATAAATTGAGTAAGGGTTTGAGTTGTCCTGGTGTTTTGAACTGTATAGGCCCTTCTTCTCTAGGACATGTAAAGCTCTTGGTTAAATCACTTCCCACAGTTATCGCATCTCTGCCATTCCAGTGTAGTTATGCCAAAAGATCAGGGTCTGGGGTACCTACTGAGGATTGATAACTCGTATTGAACAAGGTTGAGGCTATATCCTCATAGTGCAACTCAGAAGTGACCTGGCAGAAATCACCATTTCTGTCAGGCCACCAGGGCAGTACATTGGTGGCATGATCGTCTGAAGGTAGGGCTTCAAAGTTTACAGCCTTAAATAAGACGTTCTCCATTAAAGTTAAGTAAAATAAAATAAGAGTTCTGATGAGAAGTATTTTATTTAAAATAATCTAGCACTATTTATATTGCTTCAAAATATAAGGATAGTAATAGAGATGTTTAAGGGTTGTTATGGGACCTGTAGGAATGACCCAATATTTGGATATGTGGGAATAGATGAAGAGTGAAGAGAGATTAGATAATCAATAGGAAATGTACATTTTCCCCAAATTCAGCATAATTTGGGAAAAGTCCCAAATTCAGTATTCTAGTTGAATTGAACTTCATTCTCAAAATTATTGGGCCATCTGAAAATTATGCCCTTCATTTGAATATATCAATTTTTCCCTTGGACAAGGCTTTCTCCTAATCCAGGGAGAATCCTGACAACCATAAATAAAGGATCAACAGCTTCTCCTTTATCATTTTTTTAGCTTAGTAAATATTAGTAGTATTAACTGTTAGATAATAGAGATTTGCCTTGGTACAGTTAAGCTACCAAGAGGTTGCCCTAAGGACTCATTACTTTATAAAGTGATTGCGCTGGGATATTATCAAATAATAATTACATAGCCTTTAAATACCCCATCCATTAAAAAATTAATAAAAACTCAACAATTTCCTTTTCAGAGTCGAAATTAGGAGGATACATTGGTGGGATGGAGGGTGGAGATACATCATATTGTTCTAAGTGCTTGAATAGGTTTCAAGGGATGACAACATTGGAAACAGGTTGTTGGCCTGATGGGTTTATGTCTTAATCCTGGGCTATAGGAGGTCTTTTTCATTAGATACCAAGGTAGCAAGGTCATGAAAGCCAAATCATTTATAGAAGTAAGAAGCAACATCTAAAGAGGTCATTATGGGTTTCCAGTATAGATTGTTGCACAAATTCATGAGGAATATAGTCCTGAAGATGAGATATAGCAGCTACAGATATTTAAAGTTTTGGAAGACTTTCTGAAAACTCATTTTTAATAATTAAGCCTCAGTGCTAGAACCTAGAGTGCTTAAAAATAATTTGTCTTCAATAATAGATGCTAGGCACCCAGAAAAAAGCTTTAATCTACATGGAACTGCCATAATAAGTATTGTGGCTGTCAGAACTTAATCTTTTAAATTACTTAAATCAACTGATTCAGATCCTCCTAATTCTGATTCAACCCAAGCTAAGTGGTAAATAAAATGGGTTAAATTAGTAAAGATCTTGCTGATTAATAATGACAAAGTTCTTAAAAATTCTGTTCCTATTTAAAAAGCTAGTATAACTTAACCTTTTTTTTCTCGTTGCAATCACTTTTGCAACCTATTCAATTCAAGACTGAATCTAGTTTGATTTTTCACAGAGGAAATTAGTCTGCGCCCATGTCAGGGAGCAGTTGGGCAAGCAAGGTAAGAGGAGCAGGTAGAAGGCCTGCAGCCTCCAACGTTCGAAAATGCCCCAGAGAATCTGGCAGAATAGACAAAAATCTTAAAAAACTGGCGGTCACGATTTCCCTGGAGATACTCGCATGGCAAGCAAAATGCAACCAGTACATCAGCATGCCACACTCCCAGCCACTTTTGTCGGTGGAATTCGAAGTCCGCGTGTTTATGGACATTCAAAAATGGCCTTATGGGAAAAATTTTGTGAAGATGTGCACACAATTTTCCCAACCGTGGTGTACATTGCACCTCACTCCATGTCACGCAGTTGGCTGGACCTAGGTTTCAAAAGCAAAAAGGCAGCAGACGAGGCTGCAGCAGTGCACATAGTGGTCAACCTCCCCAAAGGGCAATGGGTCATTGAAACCAAATGCACCAGAAGGACAAAATCAAACCAAATTTTCCTCACGTTTGACTTTTTTGCCTACTATGGTAAATATGACACTTTGGAACAACACCTGAAAGATGGTCTCGCCATATACAGCGAAATACAATATTTTGAAATGCAACGCTTCACGCGGATACCACATCTGTGTACCAGCAAAGCCATCGCAGTTCTGACCCCAACTGAGGAGATCGTGAAGGACCTAACCCAGATCCCACACTCCACTTTTATTGATATCACAGGGAATACCACCCACCCATTCTGGGTAACAGTGGACAGCGCGCCCCCCATTTGCACCAACTGTGACGCGTTCAGCCATAAGGCGCACGCATGCCCCATCAAGGAGGGCATCACATTCCAAGAGCACCCCTCGGCGGCCATGGCCAGCGGAGAGGCACACTACAAACCAACTGCAAGCACCAAGGAGGCTTTCCCATGGGGAGCACAAGGCTGCTACCTACTGGTAAAGCCTATCTCCCTGCAAGAGCGAAGAAGGCCAAGCAGGCCCATAGGGCTGCAGCCAAGGAATTGGCCAAGGCCACCACCGCTATCCCACACTCACAACACCAGGAGGACATGGAGACCTTCACGGCGGAAGTGACTTGGGAATCCATCACCCAATCAGATTGGGAGGCCCATGCCGAGTGGGCCACTCAATCTGAGGATCTGATGGGATATTTGATCTCACCCAATCGTTGCACCCAAGCTCCAGTTGAAACTGACTTGGGACCTATCCCAACTGAAAAAAAATTTTGACTTGCTCAACGGTGCACTGAACTCATCTGCACCGCAAAAAATTTGTCCACCGTTGGGAAAACAAAAAGTGAAGGCTAAAGCCAATGTGACTCTTTCCGCAAAAATCAACAAAAACTCCAATAGTGTTGCTGCTAACACCTGTGCTGCTGTGAAGGCCCATGGGGATCTAGAAGAGGCTGGTGGGCCTGGGGGCCCATCCCCTCGCACATAAGGTGCAATGGGGAAAACCTTCACTTTAGTGACATTGAATATTGCTGGACTCAAGGCCTCCCCATCCTGGGCTAGGAAACTGAGTTTTTTTACAACACAATTTACCCGTGGATATCCTGGCCATCCAGGAGTCCCACTGTCCACGAGGTTCTGAGGAAGCTTGGAAAACAATGCTCCTCCCATCCCTATCCTTTTGGTCGAAGCACTGTGGGGTGCTAATTTGGAAAAATAATTTTTTCAAATTTATATCCTCAGAAACATTCCTAAATGGCCGAGTGCTTGTTGTCACTTTCTCGTGGGCTGACGTAGCACATGCAATTGTCAACATCTATGCCCCAAATGGTGCACACGAGCGTCAAGAATTTTTCTTGTTGGTCAAATCCCTCCCGCTACCCCCAGATTCTTTCCTAGTTAGTGACATGAACTGTTGGCTAACCACACCAACGGACTGGTGGCCTTCCTCACCCCACGCCCCACAGGGTCACGTAGAACTATGCGTTCTAAAGGCCACTCTTGGGTTAATAGATGCACTGCCATGACATGAACCGCTGCTCAAAAACACGACGCATCCCCACTTCCACAATAGCCAATTAAGGTCCATGACCCGCATCGACCTTATTCTAACGCCAGCGAAATTCCAACCCCACATCTCCCACTTCAAAACAACGAAAATGGAATTCTCCAACCATCGTCTGGTCCTGCTAACCTACCACCTACCTGTCACAGCTGCTAAGGCCCCACATTAGTGCAAAATCCGCCCCCCCTGAGCTTGCGTCGCCAGGATTTTCCACGTGGGTGGAAGAGGCAACTTTGGCAAAAAAGTTTGTTGCACTATTTGCGCGGACCCCATTTCCACATGGGCAACTTTTAAAGAGGACACCATCTGCCACTCTCGCCATCTCTCCTCCAGATGCTCATGAGCCACATCGACAATTATCTCGTGCACTCTGGCAGAGTTGGCACACTTGGAGTCTAACATCAGTTACAGGATACAGCCCTGCATGGGGCCAGAAGTGGGCGGAGGCAGCCACCCACCTCAAAGCACTTAAAAGGCAACACAAACATTGGGTTTGTGTTCAATACAGGGCCACACGCATCACAAAAGGCGACAAGTGCACCGCACATTTCTTTAAAAAAAATTTTGTACCACGCCAGAGCGTGGCCTGCACACAGGTGTGAAGATTGGATAATTCCATTGCGGATATACCAGCCAAAATGGCAATCGAAATGCAAAAATATTACTCCAAGTTATACTGAGCTGAACCAATTCAGCCAGCTGAAGTGGCGGAATTTCTTGACCGAGCCCACATCCACACCATTTTCTGATACCCAGAAATAATGAATTTAATTACTTCAAACGAATTATGGACAGCCATTCATGGTATGCCAAACCGAAAATGCCCAGGCCCAGATGGCATTCCATATGAGTTCTAAAAAAATCATTCAAATATATATCCCCATTGCTGCTCACCTCACTTAAACAAAGCCTGTTGGAAACGCGCCTCCTACCAGGAGGACATGAGGCCTTTAGTGTCACACTCTTCAAGAAAGGGGACAAGCTAGACTTAGCCAACTGGCGCCCCATTTCTCTAACAAACACAGACACTAAAATTTTAACAAAAATTATGGCAAACCGATTAGGGACTATAGCATCTGCCACCATCTCACTAGAACAATTTGGTTTCATCCCCAGAAGGTCAATTTAGGATAACGTGCACTCTTGGCTAATGTATGTCAGTCCACAGCCTCTGGGGCACTTGTATTCTTGGACCAACAAAAGGCCTATGATAGAGTAAACTGGGAATACCTTAGGGCCTGCCTCCATCAATTCCGCCTACCCCCTCGCTTCATCAACTGGGTGATGCTGCTCACGGAATCTGCAACAATGGCAGTGCATGGCCCTGGCTTCCTAACGGAAGTAGTCCACCCTCAAAGGTGCTTGTGACAAGGGGACCCCCTTCAGCCCACTCTTATACAACTTCAGCCTTGACCCACTACTGCAAAATGTGAATGCCCAACTCACTGGGGTCCATGTGCCAGGCCAAGCCTCAGTCAAGATATTGGCATTAGCAGATGATTGTGTGGTGGGGGTGTCTAATAACAAAGATGCACGCGCGCTTAAAGCTCTCATCCAGGAGTATTCCTGGGTAAGCAACGCGGCACTGAACACTTCCAAAACCGAAATCATCCTCCTTGGTTGGTATCAAACCTGGTGGGCCCCAGCGACCAGTGCCCAGCCCAGCCCATCTGCTCGCACATGTGTCGCCCTCCCAGCTCACCCCACACCGCCCCGCTGGTGCTCCCCTTTGTGACACGCTCTACCATAGGGCTGGTCCGCCATCTGGGCGTGTGGGTGGAGGCAGGCGGATACACGTCAGCAGTAATGGAGGGCTGTATTCTGGACAACGTGACGAAGCAAATCGCCTCTTTTAGAGCCCACCCTACTTCCCTTACTGGCAGGGTTGTTTTAGCCAACTCTATGCTCCTATACAAAGTCTGGTTCGGAGCCCACGCCATCCCCTTCTCCCCAAGCTTCTTCAAATCCTTGTATGCCTTGCTGCAAGGATGGCTTTGGTCAGGCCGCCCTCCACCAGTGCGGCTAGAGGTCATGTTTGGCCCTCATCATCATGGTGGCATGGGCCTGCTTGACTTCAAAGCCCATGCTGCCAAGATCCTGGGCACCTGGATCGCGGCCGTCACTGCCCCTACACTCCCCTCCCAACACTGGTCCCGCGCAGCCCGCTCCAACTTTTCCGCGCCTTGGGCCTCAACAATTCATCGAACCCCCACTCCCTGATGAAATATCTCGCATTACACACATTGGCCACAGGTCCCCACGGGACTAAAACCCACTACAAACGAATCCTACACTCCATGCGGAGCGCTGAGTGGAGAATTCGTATTAGTAGACATACAACCCAAAGAGGCCACCCCTCTCCTCAGTTCACACAAGAGGTACAGGGGCTACCCATCCATGATGGCGTGATCCCCATTCGGCCCCATGTCCTATCCAGGGTGGACTACCTGGAAATGATGGACATCCCTTACTCCATTGAGACCCAAAAATCTATCTGGAAATACGTACACCATCCTCTGCTGCAGCCTCAAGTCCGCTCCCATGTGTGGCGCTGCCTGAGGCGGGTGTATCGTACAGCTAAGCGCCCTAATGCTTTACATTCATCCTGTGTCGTGTGTGGCCAGTATGGAACGCGTTTCTACCGCCTGGAGAAGTGCCCCACATCTAAAGTGATATGGCGCGAAGTTCAACGTCTGCTGGGCCAGGATCAAACGCATCCCTTCAGTCTGTCAAGAGATATGTTTGCTTTATCAATGGCCTCCTCCCTCCCACCCTCCCTCCGTGCTCTGGTGGTTGCAATCGCCATGTGGACCATCCACACGATTGTCTTAGATGCCATCGCAGGCTCCACCCCCACCCTCCCAGAAGCAGTCCAAGATTCTGGTCTCATTTGGTGGACCACTTTCAAGTGTGGATGTTTGGATACCTCCCACCGCGTCGCCAACAGCTGGTCTCCTCCTGGTTCCCAGTCTGGTTCATCAAATCAGACCCCTTTCTCCACACGTGATTAATAGTGGCTACGGCCCCTTCACACGTTCCCTCCCCTCCCTAAAGTGGCGTTCCCACTGGCAACAAGAGATAGCATCGCTTCTCTGGGGTGCCTCCCCTGGTACTAAGTTTGTCTCTTCTGAGTCATATTCGGAAGTGTCCATCCCATGGTCGGCCTTCTCCACAATAAATTAAATAAAAAGCTAGTAAAACTAAAAAGCTGAGAAATAAACAATTATTTTTTCCTGATAACACTTACTTTAGCTTTGTTAATTATAACAAGATTATGTAAGGTTTTAAAGTGGAACCTTCACTGTCTTGATAATAGGTGACTATAAAGCCTGGGTAATATTTATTTATTGCAATTGCTCCTTAAATTTCCATTGAGATAATCTTTGAAGAAACAAACCTTTTAATAACACTTTAACTCACTTAAAGCGAAATTTATTAGAAAAAAAGCATTTAATTCTTCACTGCCATCTGGCCACGACCATATTCAATAGATGTCCATGGATCCACCGCCTGCTGCTCTAAAGTGTGGGGTAGCATTGCTCCACCGCCTAGAATTTTCCAACCTAGGGGAAAACACATTAACATGGATTCAAATAGCCCACCATCTTCTTCAGGCCGTTTTGTCCCCCTACAGGAATTAGCGCTCCACCTGGCGTTCATCCACCCTTCTTATCCCCATCCTCTCGCCCTACCTCATGTCAACATCCAATTTTGCCCAAGAGTCAACTGTGGTAGTTTGTTCCTGTATGCTGACAAGGCAATTATCAAATTAGCCACAGCTGTATTTACATCAGCTGGCTTTATTAATATCCTCTCATTTAAGGGCTAATTTGATGTCAGCTTCCAAAAGGAGGAGGATGCTGAAGCTGCAGCTTCTACTCCCATAAATTACAAAAACACCCCTATCCCTACCAACCCAAAATTTCACCTTCCTTCAGACACCACATTGGTGGTGTCCTTCACATCCCTCCAATATCACCTACCACCCCAGTTATTATATGTTCAGTTGATGTCAGGGCTTCTGGCTTATAGGACACAGCCCAACCTTTTCTTCGACATTCCTTCTGGAGCAGAGCGTCTTGCTGCACCTTGCGCCACTGCCACATAATCCCAAACCACCCTGCCATAGCCCAACAAATCCCCCATGATCATATTGCCACGGCGCCTAAACATTTCTTTTGGGCTAGGGTGTATAAATTGTTGCCAAATTCGTCTCCTCTGTTTTGGACTCAACCATTCCAAAAATCCTGCCTGCAAGCCACTTTCTCTGGTGTGGAATCTGAGCCATATTTGGTAGATTCTAAAAGTTCCATTTTGTTGCCCTCTCCCACTTAACATTTTTTATTTGATGGGCTAGAGTGAGAAATCAGCCTCCACCAAACCCACCCACACTATCCCACCCAATTTCACCCACACCAATCAGAACCAGGCCTGGACCACCATTTGAACTCAAGCAGCCCATTTGACCTCTCTCCACACAAATTCTCTATCTACTATTCCTAAAAACCAAGATCCATGGAAATTATTGGCTGAGATTGACTAATCAGGTAACGTTGTCACCAATGAGGACTTCAGTGAACCTCTTGGCCCACTCAACTATGTTTGGGCCAACTTTTACAATTCTGATTTTGACAAATCCCCATCTTCTAAGCGATTCACTTATAAACCCAATGCCATCCCCTACTAAAGTGACCACTCGCTCGCCTTAGCACCAGTGGCCTCGCCCCATTGCACAAGCTTACTCAAAGTATTGCCCAATCCATTTCTCAATTCCACCATGGGCTGAGCATAGTTGAGTTCCCCCTAATTTCCCCAAAATAGCACAGGAGGAAATCACAAAATTGGCCACTGAAGCCACTAATGCGGTTATGCATGTGGCAAAATTAGCAGATATTGACCCATCTGCAAAAATCACCTGATGAAGTCTCTCCACATTTTCCCAACTTCCCAAAGCCCAAATAAGCCAAACACCAAGCAGCAGAATTTGTTGAAGTTGTCTACTAAGATGATCTTGAGAATGGTAACCAACTTATCATTCACCTAAACCCTCATCACGCTGATGCCCCCACACCCTGGCTCTCTGCTTTTGTTCATTTCTAATATATGATGATGACAAGCCAAATATGTCTGTAGAATTGCTGCCCAACATTTTCACCCTCTGCCATGGGGAGTTAGTGGTATTCCGCTTCCTGCCTGGTTGTAGTTTTATTTTGGTTTGTTTTTTGTTTTGATCCATTTGCTCATTCGTTTGATTATTTTGCTCATTGAGTATCAGTAATGCCCATCCCCTGGTTGGCGTACCTCAAATTAAATTTAAATAATCTTTGGGGAAAAATCCTCTTCAGACCTCATAATCCAAAAACAAGAAGTGGTACTCCCCATCAGGTTTAACCCAGATTATCATTTAAATCAATAATTTCTTAATGTGATATAACAACAACACTTCTTGTTTACCCCTTGCAAATCTCTAGTATTTACAAATGGTTAAATTACAATGTAAGTCTTTAGCTTGGATCCCATGAACAAAACTGCGTTCAAATTTAATTTACCTTGGAGCTTTTAATGACATCTGTAGATTTTAGCTATTACCTTATTTAATCTTTCAATGTAACTGAGACTTTAATCAGTTACTTATAGGTAGTCTCTTCCCTGGTGATTAGACTTCCCAAAATTAAAGGTTTACTTTTGCTAATAATATAAAAACTTAATAAACTCACCTAATTTACCAAATTCATTGATTAAATTCCCCTGAAACAAGAAATATCTATATTTTGTTGTTTACACTATGATCCATCATATAGTTGAAATCTTAGGAATTCATCACCTAGCTATTATATGACAGGCTTATTTATTGCAAGAGCTGCACACTTCTCTGATGAACAGGTACTTTCCAGTGATTGGATAAGCGATTTTAAATGACTAACTATGTAATATTCACAGAAGGGAGATTACCTTTCTGACCTAATGGATTGTCCAAATACCACCATAAATGGAGTTATTATCCACTGCACCACGGTTAAAGTAATACACAAAACTAGCAGCTATCCTTGGTTCCAAGACAAGGAGAACAAGGACCTAACAAAGCGTCAGAGTTCAGTGGCTGAAACTTGAACATAAGTATTAATCATATGGTTAATCAGAAATAAATAGAAAGGTATATACTTTTTTAGAACTTTTATTTATGTAAAACTGCTTAAGAAGCCAAAATTGAGATCAACTACAACCCCAATTCCTATATATATAACTTAAGAATTGCATAGACTAGGTAAGCCTAATTGATTAGTTTTATATAAGAAAAGAGATCAGATTATCTTAAGATTATTATCCTTTTTGCAAAATTTTGAAGGATTATTTGTAGAACAAACGCAGCTTTGATCATCTTTGCAATAGTTTGAGTTCAAAAAAACTGCCACATAATTTATTTCTTTTTATAGTACGACATTTCCATTCATTTACTGTCAGTTTCAATCAGTTTCATAATTTAGAATTTTCAAAAACCCTATTTAGTGGCCAAAGCTTTCATTTCTTTGATTGGGGCACTTCCTTGACACTTCAGCTTTATCATATTTTCCGTTGATCTTTTGAAAGTTCTGATTGGATTGGCATGGATCTGATTGATCCGCCAAGGTTCTAAATAAAAGGTTTGCTTTTGTATAAGTTGTGAGCTGATTCAAGAGGCATTCCAAATTGGCATTATCCCTAATTAGGATAATGTGATGATCAAATTAGTTTGGATCATTACATCAATGCTAGATTTTAATACTCTTCCACTATGGTGGTACAAGACAACTGGTATGCCATTTTAGAAAATCAGCTAATTTTATAAGGTCCAGTACCATTCAGCTCAATTGTATCATTTTCAGTACTAGATGGTCCCATAGCTCAATTGTATCTTGGTGTGGTTAATCTTTTATATTAGTAGGTAACTTTAAAATATAATGTAATTACTAGTTATATTACCAATAGGTTATCACAGCTAACTCTGACATTATTTGTAATCAGTTATTCTCTTCCACAACTGATATCTTAACTAGGATAGTGAAATTAGATATAATGCCTCAATTTGATATACACAATTAAAATTAACAATCCAAAGTTTACATTTAGCAATTGGTCCTACTGGTTACTGGACTCAAAGGGTCTAGTGGAACGACAGGATTGTCTGAGACAGCTGGATCTACTGGATTACCTGGACCTATTGGACCAGCTGGGCCAATTATACTAATAGGGTCTCCTGGGTCCCCTGACCCAACCCAGACACTTAATGAATCTTTCCTTTCCAGAAGGTAATCTATAAAAATGATCTATACCTTATGTCAGGAGTAAGGCGTTAATGCTTTAGGGTATTGTCTATATAAGAAATGTTGAGACAACCAATCCAAAACTTACAAAAGATGTTCAGGAGAAAGGATTGGATAATGTTATTACCTAGTGCTAAAAAAGATTAGTAATGCCTATTACCTCTAAATATTTTATCAATTCAGATTTTGTGCAGTCAAAAAATTTAAATCAAAAACTAAAAACTAAACAACAAGAACTCTGAGCTACCATTCCCTCCCAACAAACTGAAATTGAGGTAGATTGCCAAAACTATTCCAAAAAGGCTTCTATAGAATCAATTATAGATCATGTTCTACTTTAGTATTAATTATTTGAGGTAAGCCGACCAGGGGATGGACATTACTGAAACAAAATGAAAACTAACGTAACTAATTGGTTCAGACAAAACGCCAAAGAGAGCGGATTGAGTGAGGCAAATTAAACAAAACAACCTACCAGGTGGGCAGCAGAAACCGCTTATCCCTCCATGGCGGAAGGGGAGGGGGATTGAGAGGTTCATCTTCAGCAGCAGCTTCCTTTTCCCAGAATAGGGTACATGTTAAGGCAGACAGTAAGGGCATCAGGGCATTGGCGGCATAGGGTTCAATATTGAGTATGATTGGTATTTCATGGAAATTTTCAGCTAGGAAAATGGCACTGATATATTTGGCTAAAGCTTTTTCATCTTTAATGCGGGCGTCAGGGAGTTTTACAAATGTGGCGATATTATTTCAGGTAATCAAAACTTTCAGATTCCGTGATTCAGTTACCACGTTCTGGATAGCGTCATTAACATTTTTATGTAATTGTTTCACTATGATTTTACTCTTTTAGTAAGACTTTTGGGGATAACTGGAGGTGAAATTCCTCCTGTGAGCATCGCCAATGTTTTAGTGAAAGCTTTGCGAAGGGGATGACAATCTGGTGTTGAAGCTGATTTGACTGAAAGCTGGTGATCACTGAAAAATGATTCAGCATTTGACTGTGGGGTATATAGAAGGAGGGGTATTTGGTGTCCCATTCTAAATTAATCAACCGCTCAATATGCAGCGGTGGGCTTTTAATGAGCTTACCTGATTCATCAATTTCAGTCAATAACTACCATGGGTTCAGGTTGAATTTAATTGGATAATCTGGCATACAGTTGAGGTTTGGTGGTTTATTGGAGGAAGCATGGGATCAAACTGGGATCCAATCCGATGCTTGATTGGAGGAATCATGTGTGGCATTGGGGAGAAGAGGAGGCTGATTAATGGCTGCAGGTGCAGCTGCAGCAACATTCTTTAGAGGAGGGGAGAAAGGATTGTACTTCATGCTGGAACTTGTATGGATTAGGCAGCAGATTGGAAGTTGGCAGACGAGGAGTCTGATCTGTTAGAAGTGGCTAAGGAGGGGCACTTGCGTTTCAAGTGGTCCAACTCAAAACATGATGGACAGATCGTCCGCCCACCCTCAACGTGGGCCCAAAACGGATGGTCAGACGCTGAAGGAATAATGGCATGAGGGGAATTGATATGGCAATTCTTCTAAATTCAGGGCTAATAATGGCATACTCCTGATGCCCAGCGAGTTATGTGGCCTCATTTAGGACCACAAATTGTAAAGTGGGGTTGGAGCCATAGACTTCCAAACCATCCATCAGCTCCTGGTGGAGCACTGCAGGGGGGCTGTGGGTGGGCAAACCAGCGTACTTGACCACCAAAGTGATGTCTTCTGGAAGCTGAGTCTGATTTGTGGGAAGAGGGGTGACATGGAATACCAGGGGTACATTTACTGCAGTGGCAGCATTGGCTTCACTTGTGAAGCCTAGGTCGAAATACCCCTTATAGGCGCGTAAATCTATAAATTTGGCGGGTGTCATTACCACCTGGGCCATTTCAATAATGGCTTGGTCATGGTATGGGAAGAGTTTTCTGTAGTTGACCCTTGGGCTGTAGCACATGTTGCTCTGGGGGAGCACCAGGGGGCAGTGAGGTACCGCTTAGGTATGAGCAAGTGTTAGATTTTGATGGTTGACTAAAAAATAAATCCTTCAAAAAAACCATCAAAGCTGATATATTGCTCCCATTGATGCATCCTTTGATCCTTCCTGATTTATCCGCATAACTAGATTCATCCAAAACTGCCTCAATTGTACTTAAATTGTCCCGATTATGGTAGCTAATAATAGCTATGATATAATTATTTTATGGCTGATTATGAGAAACACTTGGGTGAACCAAATGAATCTATGGTACAAACTCAATTGCATTTATGAATTTAATGCAAATACAATTAATGAATAATAATTTTATGTATGTCAATCACTGTAATTGGCATGATAGTACTTACATATGGACTTCCCAATTAGGGAGTACCAAGTACTATCAAGAGGGTTGCCGACGTCCCAATTAAGGGTATGTCATTATTTGAATCCCTATATTCTTTTCCCCAATTGTTGTATTTCATAAGCTGTGTGATGAAATGATAGTACTTGCACATGGACGGCCCAAATAGGGAGTACCTAGTACTATCAAGAAGTTTGCTGACATCCTGATTAAAGGTGCATCATTATTTGAATTCTATATTATTTTCCCCTGCTTATTGTATTTTTTCAGCTGTATGACAAAACGTAATAAGGCTGAATGAAAGGCAAATATACACCGCTGAGGTGATAATATTATGCCTAAAATCTTCCTGATTATGAGAGTAGTAGTGCCTCCAATTAGGCTGAAACAATTGTATTTAAGTTAATTCAAGGGCTGAATTAACTTGAAAATATTTTAATAATTACTGCCATAATCCATAGCGGATTAGCATGGTTTTAATTAACTCATCTAATAGATAAGTATGGCCAGGAGATGTCCTAGAGGTATAAAATACCGGCGCCTGGCCCTAAAATAAAAACATCTTTCCATATCTTAATATTTTTGTCTTATATCTTCTTATCTTAATTTGATCTTTATACTAATAGTGTAGACGAGCATTTAGGGGAGCTTGTCATAATTACCTGTGTTTGGAGAGTTCCCAATTAGAGAAGGGAAAATTACCCTAGAAGAGACCAAGAGAGTCAGATATTGTTGTTTAACTTTGTGAGCTTCCAAACAGTTAGGAGATACTGTAAAACACATAACATATTTAGAGATTTATCAGCTGAAACTCTTCCTAACTAGCAAAACAGAAATACATTTAGCAAGAGAGATAATCCTCAAAAACTCACAACAAGGTGAGCGTTGAGATCCTTGGGAGTAATGAATCATTTCATGGGTTTGGAATGACTGGGTGAGCCAGTCCGTGCACATTTTCCTGACAGACGGAAAATGGAAGAGGGAGTTTCGCCGCTGCCCACACTGGAGAAGCTGGCGGAGAATCTGAGGAAATTGGAGCAAAACATAACGGGCAATCAAGATTTACTTTTTATTAATTCATGTAATTTGCTCAGAAGATTACCATGTTCATACTTTAAAAACAATGGTATTTAGACTCATCAGAATATCAACATATTTTATTTATTTAAACGAGGTAAGCCGACCATGGGATGAGCAATACCAAAATATATAATGGGATAGGGGGAGGCGAAGTGTAACTAAATTAGGCACCCCAGAGTAGAAGAGCTACCCATGTTGCCAGCTGGTAACACCAGCTATAGGGATTTGAGTGCACTACTCCAAGGGGGCTTCCTATATTATGGAGCAGGTGTGGAGGAAGGGATCCATATGCAGAAACCAGACTGAGGACCATAATTAAACAAGTTTTTGTTGCTTTGGATCATGTATCTGTATAGCCAGGCTTGGAATTGTTCCAATAGGTGTAGGTGAAATCTGCTGATTGTCCCATGGATGGTGGGTACAGTTCTCTTGAAATCATATAGTACAATAGTGTGGATTGTCCAGATTGCATTAGTGATTATCAGGGAGCGGAGGGTAGGTGGTATAAGGGATTTGAGTTGGAGTGTGAGGAGGCTTCTGGAGATTGATAATTCCTTGTTATTTTGGATCCTTAGAAGGCGCACAAATTCCTGATATATGTCTCTAGATTTGGGCATGCTTCAAAGCGGTGGTGTAGATGCCAACCCCTCCACACACTGCGCACTATGCATGAAGAGAGTTGTAGTGATCTGCAGTTCTGTAGGTTAATCTAAGAAACGCAAGGTGTTAGCTCTTACTCTTGGCCGGAGAACGGATGATGTGCAAGCCTCCATATTGCCTTTTGTGTTTTGAGATGATATGGGATGTCTTAAGCATCCAGGTAGTCTATCCTACAATGAATGGATCATCTGTGTGTCCTTCTGGGGGTAGTCCTATGAATTCCTTAGCGTGAAGTGGGCTCTGGGCCTTCCCCTTCCATGACTCATTTCTGTGAGAGTGACGGTCCACCACATGTGCCAAATGGTGCGGAGGAGGAGTTTGAAGTTTGGGGAGTTCCATGAGGGCCTGATGCGTTGGGGCGGTTTTCCATGTATGTGAGCAGGCTGGACGGGTTGTGTGGTTTGGGTAGTTTGAGGGCCTTTGCAAAGTTATCCCTCGCCACTCTGGACCAGTGACATTGCAGGATGTCTGGGGCTTGTACTTCCTTTATCCAGGTGACCAGTATACGGTTGGCATAGAACTCAAAGTCTATTAGGCCCATGCCTCCGCTAGAGCATGGGCCAAAGAGTGTTTCCACCCATACAGGTGGCTGGGACCGAGGCCACAGCCATCCCTGGATAAGTGCACGGATTGATGATATGGATGTAGGTGAGAAGGAGATTGCGTGTGTGGGGAAGCACAACATTGGGAGGATGAGTGAGTTGGAAACTGTTACCCGCCCCAGTAGTCCTGAGATCTTCTTTTATGGGAGGCGACGTGGTTGGACATCCGCTGTAGTAGATTGTTCTCCATTGTCTCGTTGGCATACCCCCTGTCTCCAGCCATACCTCAAGGTGGCAGACTGGGTTGGTTGTTGGAGGTGATGTGAAGGGAAGGATGAGAGGGTTGCTTCTTTGTGGGAGGACTGTGGTGTCTGAATGTTGTAGCCCAGTTGTTAGTGTACTTTCATAAGAGGATTATTTCCATTTTCCTTTTGTTTAGTGATGCGTTGCTCACCATGGAGTATTCCTCTAGTGTGAGTTCTATATGGCTGGCATCATTGTTGTTGGCTATACCTGTTACGCAGTCATCCACAAAGGCTATTATCTTGATTGTTGGCTGACCTTGTGCAGTTATGCCCATGAGGCGTGAGTCTGCGATGCAAAGGAGTGGATCAAAACTGAAGTTATACAGCAGCGGACTGAGTGAGTCACCCTGTTTGAGTCCTCTGCGTGGTGTGATCTTGTAAATTAGGAAGCCAGGGCCGCATACAACCATAGATGTGGACTCTGTAAGGAGCATTACTCTGTCAATGAATCTGGGTGGGAGTTTTAAGGCGCTCAAGCAACCTTTAGGTAAAGCCAACTAACGCGGTCATATGCCTTTTCCTGGTCTAAGAATACCAAGGCTCCAGTTGCTTTAGACTGGCATATGTTAGAGAAGGAGTGTATGTTTGTCAAGATTGAACGCCCAAGTATGAACTTAAACTGATTGGGTGACAGGACCTTGGAGGCTATTGTGCCTAATCTGGTTGCTAAAATTTCTTTGAGTAATTTCGTATCAGTGTTAGAGTGCAATTAGCACCAGTTGGCCAGGTCCATTTTGTCGCCCTTTTTAAACAGGGTTTTGATATAGGAGTCCTGGCCACCAGGCAGGAGGCGTTTCTCCAGCAGGCACTAGTTCATTGATGCCAAGAGGAGGGGGGCCATTTGCTTGAAGTATTTCAAGTAAAATTTGCAGGGTATCTCATCAGGCCCTGGGCATTTCCTATGAGGTGCACCACGGACTGTGTCCCAAAGTTCCTCCGTCATTATTAGGTTTAAGATGTTATAGTCTAGTGGTGCGCTTTGTATTTCAGCGGTGTGTATAAAATCGTTTTTTCTGGGGGTCAGTTGGGGTGTTGAGATATAGTTTGATGTAGTAACAGTGTACTTCTGCCTTGACCTCTTCTGGGTCAGTTGCCACGGTGCCATCAGTTTTGAGGACCTGTGTGAACATGGGCTGGTCGCCGTGGGAGTGGAATTGGTGGAAGAAATATGTCAAGCAGGCTTTGCCTTCTATTATGAATTTATTTTTTCTCAATACTTTGATTCTGTGCTGGTGTTCAAAGATGAGGACGTTCAAGCAGGCGGATAATTATGCCCATTTGCGCCCCCAGTTGAGGGTGTAGCCAGACTTTGGGATTTTGAGCTCGAGGTGGTCTAGTTCCGCCAAGGTGCGCCTGATTGTGGCTGTGTCAGCGGTGTGCTTATGTGATGCAAGATGGCGAGTTTTGTTTATTATTTTGTATTTTATGGTTTGCCCAGGTTTCAATGGGATCCAATACTATGGGGTTGCAATCTTGGGTTCATGGCCTCATGTTTGACCCAGTCAAAACTTTTGGGCAGTATCATGTTTTCTGGGTGTTTATTCCTCCAGGTTGACGCCTGTGTGGGAGTTTGGGATGGTGAGAGCTGAACTGAAACTAATCGGTGGTCAGAAAATTTGATCATTTTTGTTGTGAAGTTGGAGATGTTCGAAAAGTGGGTTTTTGGTGTGAGTATTTAGTTGATGTAGCTAACTGAGATGTGCATTCTCTCACATATGTTGGGGCGGGTCATGTGGTGAAGGAGTGATGACCCATGTGGGAGGGTATCATGTAGGCCAAAGGATGCCTTAATTGCATGGAATTTGATGTGCCCCAATGGGTATCCCCTGGGGTTAGTCCATTGGTTCATGTTGGGAAAATCCAAGCAGTTGAAGTCGCCCAATATGATGGTATCTTGTTGGAGGGAGAGTGTTGGGATTGGTTAAGGAATTGTTTCTCTTGGTTTTGGTGCACTGTGCATAGATGCATGCTATCAAAATTGTGTATTCTTGGTTTTTGATAATTGCTACCAGGACTCAGCCATTCATATATGAAGAGGAGTTGTTGATTTTTATTTTTTGTTATTGAGATTAAACCACCTCACAGTGAGATGTCCATACTGATTGGGTGGTGAGACCTGGCTTACCAGTATTCTTCTTACCCCTGTAGACAGTATGTTTTTTGGATGGATAAGGTATCTATAGGGGGTTTTTGCAGGAAGTCCAGCTTTTTGGCTTGGGATTCTTGAGCCCTGGTTCCCGTGATGTTTAGCATCTCTATTGACACTGAGGCCCCATGGCGCCTCAGGAGTGGTTGGGAGGACCATCCAGCCCTAACCCACAATTCATTGCCTTGAACATGCTCCGTAACATTGGGCCAGTCCACTCTGAGTCACTCTCTGATGCCTTACCTTGTGTCACTTTCGCGTGGGTTTTGCAGTTTTTGGGGTTTGAGTTAGGTTTTTCTAGTCATGGCTCTTGCTGTTCTGGTGTGGTGCTCTGATTGAATTCTGTGGTTTAGGGGTTCAAAGATTGAAACATTTTGCCCTGCATTTTCACCCATAGTGAAGCTGAATTGTTCTACTAAGTTGCTTGATTGAAACCATTTGATGATTTAGTAAAACTGTTAATAAATTTTCAGTGCGGGTTTACTACTCTGATTGGGTGGCTTAGGTAAATTCCTCCATGGCCTCCTCAGCTTGGGCATTTTATTCTTATTGGTTGTTCAGTTGATTTCCTCTATGTCCTCCTGAATTTGACTGGGGTCTATGGAGGAGGCCATGAGTAATGCAGCCTTGGCCGCTGCCCACTTGCGGGCCTTCAGTACCAGTTTGCTTAGTTTGGGTGATAATGGGTCAATGAGGCTGTAGTGCCCAACTCACCCCAGAGGAAGGCGTGGTTGGCGTCAACCATTTTGCCAAAGGTTTCTTAATCTTTGTCCTTGGCATCATTGCAGAAGTCTGGGCCAAGATGCCCTCCTTCACGGGACATGCATGTTCCTTATTTCCCAATGTGGTGCAGTGGTTGCAGATAGGTGATGCGCTTTCTGGTGTGATGCAGAATGGCTTTGACACTCCCCCATCTGGGAGGTGAAGCAACACTGTGCATGGGATTCTTGTGACGTCCTTAGCCACATTGGGGCCAGGTTGATCACAGCAAAGCCTTTCCTGTGCATAAGTTTAGCATCAAGTGGAATCACTGTAGTTCTTATTGTTTAAATTCTCCATAACTTTAGAGGCCAGCATGGAGCTCCTCCTGATTTTGCTTGTGGGGGAGGGTGGTGGGCTAATCAAAATAATGAACGAAGTGTTTTCTTTGTTCCATCTGGGGCGCACAGTGTGCACAATCTATTTGCTCTCAGCGAGAGCCTAGTCAACGCAGACTTTTGTGGTTGCGTCTGAATCTTCTTTGGTCTCAAAGCCTATATCAATCCAGCTGCGGTGGATGGTATGGGTGGTAACATACACTGAATGGGAAAAAGGGAGGCTGTGCCTCGCTTACTTTCTCCCACAGAGTTGAGGACTCAACCCCTAAGAAAAGTCAGAGCACAAGCTCCACCATCAATGAGGGTTGTGCATACTGGATTTACATGTATTTGTTTTGCTTTTTGGGAAATGCCACAAACCTGGGCGGTGCCTGAGTTTGTGGTTTATTGGCATAATTGGTTCCCGGTCCCCCTCCAGGGGTTTCTTGCACTTTGGCACCGTTTTACCATTGCCTGATTTGGCTATTGCACAGTTTAGTAGTGAACTGCTGAAATCGCCCATCTCGCCTGTGTAATTATCAGAAAATGCTGTTCAAATTGAATTTTAGTGGGCAGGTTGATGATCCGTCCATCATGTTTCAAGTTTGACCACTCAAAGCGCAAATGCCCCTCCTTAGCCACTTCTGTCAGATATGAATACTTGTCCGCTGAACTCTAATCTGCTGCCCACCCCATACAAGTTCCAGCATTGAGTACAATCCTACTCCCATCCCCCAAAACCTGTTGCTGCAGCTGCACCTGCAGCCATTAATCAGCCTTCTCCTCGTCCCAATGCCACACATGATTCCTCCAATCAAGCATCGGATTGGATCCCAGTTAGATCCCATGCTTCCACCTTGAACCACCAAACCTCAACTTTATTCTGATTCCCTAATTTAATTCAACCAGAACATATAGGAGAGATTGGCTGGAATTGATGAATCAGGTAATTCAATGAAGAACCATCGCTGCAAATCAAGTGGTTTGTTAATGCAGAATGGGACACCAAATACCCCTCCTTCTATATACCCCACAGCCAAATGCTGAATCATTTTGCAGTGATCACCAGCTTGCAGTTGAAGCAGCTGCAAAACCAGATTGTTGTCTCCTTCATAAAGCTGTTTCCAAATCATGTGGCAATGCTTACAGGAGGAATTCTACCTCCTGTTATCCCCAAAAGTCTTACTCAAAAAGATAAAATCACAGTAAAAAAACATAAAAATGTTAACTACGCTATCCAGACTGTGGTAACTGAAGCACGGAATCCAAAAGCTAAGATTATCTGAACTAATATTGCCATATTCGTTAAACTCCCTGACGCCTGCATTAAAGATGAAAAAGCTTTAGCCAAATATATCAGTGCCATTTTCCCAGCTGGCAATTTTTATGAAATACCAATCATTCTCAATATTGAACCCTATGCCGCCAATGCCCTGATGCCCTTACTGTCTGCCTTTACATGTACCCTATTCTGGGAAAAGGAAGCTTCTGCTGAAGATGAGCCCCCCAATCCTCCCTCCCCTTCCGCCATGGAGGGATAAGCGGTTTCTGCTGCCCACCTGGTTGGTTGTTTTTTTTGATTTGCTTCACTCAATCCGCTCACTTTGGCGTTTTGTCTGAACCAATTAGTACGTTAGTTTTTAGTTTTCATTTTGTTTCAGTAATGTCTGTCCCCTTGTCAGTTTACCTCGAATAAATACAAATTGAATTGTAATATTTAAAGTTATCATTATGGGAAAGAAAGCAATCCAGAACAACTTTTCTTTCTCATTGCAAACACTTTTGCAACCTATTCAATTCAAGACTAAATCTAGTT
The DNA here is from genome assembly GCA_022478985.1 of Massospora cicadina. NCBI lineage: Eukaryota > Fungi > Entomophthoromycota > Entomophthoromycetes > Entomophthorales > Entomophthoraceae > Massospora > Massospora cicadina. Next base: position 119,126 of record JAKSZP010006689.1, read on the forward strand.
TAATAATCTCACAGAGGAGATTAGTCTGCGCCCATGTCAGGGAGCAGTTGGGCAAGCAAGGCAAGAGGAGCAGGCGGAAGGCCCGCGGCCTCTAACGTTCAAAAATGCCCCAGAGAATCCGGCAGAATAGAGTGAAAACTCTCAAAAAACCGGCGGTCACAATTTCCCAGGAGATACTCATGTGGCAAGCATGATGCAACCAGTACATCAACATGCCACGCTCCCAGCCACTTTCGTTGGTGGAATTCAGAGTCCATGTGTATCTGGACATCCAAAAAATGGCCTTATGGGAAAAATTTTGTGAAGATGTACACAAAATTTTCCTGACCGCGGTGTACGTTGCACCTCATTCCATGTCGCACGGTTGGCTGAACCTAGATTTCGAAAGCAAAATAGCAGCAGACGAGGCTGCAGCGGTGCGCGTAGTGGTCAACCTCCCCAAAGGGCAACGGGTCATTGAAACCAAAAAGCACCAGAAGGACAAAATCAAACCAAATTTTCCTCACGTTTGACTTTTTGACTACTATGGTAAAATGTGACATTTTGGAGCAACACCTGAAAGATGGTCTCACCATATATGGCGAAATACAATCTTTGAAATGCAACGTTTCATGCTGATGCCACACCTGTGCACTGGCAAAGCCATCGCAGTTCTGACCCCAACTGAGGAGATCAAGAAGGACCTAACCCAGATCCCGCACTCCATCTTTATTGACATCACAGGGCATACCACCCACCCATTCTGGGTAACTGTGGACAGCGCACCCCCCATTTGCACCTACTGTGATGAGTTCAGCCATAAGGCGCACGCATGCCCCATCAAGGAGGGCATCACATTCCAAGAGCACCCCTCAGCGGCCATGGCCAGCGGAGAGGCACACTACAAACCAACCGCAAGCACCAAGGAGGCTTTCCCGTGGGGAGCACAAGGCTGCTACCTATTGGTAAAGCCCATCTCCCCTCAGGAGCGGAAGAAGGCCAAGCAGGCCCATAGTGCCGCGGCCAAGGAAGCGGCCAAGGCCACCACCACCATCCCACACTCACAACACCAGGAGGACATGGAGACCTTCATGGCCGAAGTGACTTGGGAATCCATCACCCAATCAGAATGGGAGGCCCATGCCGAGTGGGCCACTCAATCTGAGGATCTGATGGGAGATTCGATCTCACCCAATCGCTGCACCCAAGCTCCAGTCAAAACCAACTTGTACCTATCCCAACTGAAAATTTTTTTTGCCCTGCTTGACGGTGCACCAAACCTATCTGCACCGCAAAAAATTTGTCTGACGTCAGGAAAACAAAAAGCGAAGGCCAAAGCCAACGCAACTCTTTCCACAAAAATTAACAAAAACCCCAATAGCGTTGCTGCTAACACCCACGCTGCTGTGAAAGCCCGTGGGGACCTGGAAGAGGCTGGTGGGCCTGGGGCCCACCCCTCGCACCTAAGGTGCGAAGGGGGAAACCTTCACTCTAGGGATGCTGAATATCGCCAGACTCAAGGCCTCCCCATCCCAGGCTAGGAAACTGAGTTTTTTACAAAAAATAATTACCGATGGATATCCTGGCCATCCAGGAGTCCCATTATCCATGAGGTTCTGAGGAAGCTTGGAAAACAATGCTCCTCCCATCCCTATCCTTCTGGTCGAAGCACTGTGGGGTGCTAATTCAGAAAAATAATTTTTTCAAATTTACATCCTTAGAAACATTCCTAAATGGCTGAGTGCTCGTCGTCACCTTTTCGTGGGCCAATGTTGCACACACAATCGTCAACATCTACGCCCCAAACAGTGCACACAAGCGTCGGGAATTTTTCTCATCAGTTAATCCCTCCTGCTACCCCCAGATTCTTTCCTAGTTGGCGACATGAACTGTAGGCTAACCTCACCAATGGGCCGGTGGCCACCCTCACCTCACGCCCCACAGGGTCATGTAGAACTATGCGTTCTAAAAGCCACCCTTGGGTTAATGGATGTGCTGCTGTGACATGCCCCACTGCTCAAAAAAATGACGCGTCCCCACATCCACAACGGCCAATTAAGGTCCATGACCTGCATCAACCTTATTCTAACACCAGCGGAATTCCAACCCCACATCTCCCACTTCAAAACAACAGAAATAGAATTCTTCGACCACCAAATGGTCTTGATAATATACCACTTACCCGTCACAGTTGCAAAGGCCCCACATTGGTGCAAAATGCGCCCCCTGAGCTCGCGTCGCCAGGATTTTCCACGTGGGTGGAAGAGGCAACTTTGGCAAAATTGTTTGTTGCACCCTTTTGCACGGACCCCATTTCCACATGGGCAACTTTCAAAGAGGACACCATCCGCCACTATCGCCATCTCTCCTCCAGATGCTCATGAGCCACATTTGGCAGTTATCTCGCGTGCGCTGGCAGAATTGGCCCACTTGGAGTCCAACATTCCAGCCACAGGATACAGCCCTGAATGGGGCCGGAAGTGGGTGGAGGCAGCCGCCCACCTCAACGCACTCGAAAGGCAACACAAACACTGGGTTTGTGTCCAATACAGGGCCACATGCATCACTAAAGGCAACAAGTGCACCACATACTTCTTTAAAAAAAATTTTGCACCATGCCAGAGAGTGGCCTGCATACAGGTGCAAAGATCGGATAATTCCATTGCAGACACACTGGCCAAAGTGGCAATCAAAACGCAAAGATATTACTCCGAGTCATACTGAGCTGAACCAATTCAGCTGACCAAAATGGTGGAATTTCTTGACCGAGCTCATATCCACACCATTTTCTGATACCCAGAAATAATGAATTTAATTACTCTGAACGAATTATGGACAGCCATTCGCAGTGAGCCAAACTGAAAATGCCCAGGCCCAGATGGCATTCCATATGAGTTCTACAAAAAATATTTCAAATATATATCCCCATTGCTGCTAGCCTCACTCAACCAAAGCCTGTTGGAAATGCGCCTCCTACCAGGAGGACATGAGGCCTTTACTGTCACACTCTTCAAGAAAGGGGATAAGCTTGACTTAGCCAACTGCGCCCCATTTCTCTAACAAACACAGACACCAAAATTTTAACAAAAATCATGGCTAACCATTTATGGACTGTAGCATCTGCCACCATCTCCCCCAGAACAGTTTCGGTTTCATCCCCAGAAGGTCGATTTGGGATAACGTGCACTCTGTGGCTAATGTATGTCAGTCCACAGCCTCTGAGGCACTTGTATTATTGGACCAACAAAAGGCCTTTGATAGAGTAAGCTGGAAATACCTTAAGGCCTGCCTCCATCAATTCCGCCTACCCCCCCGCTTCATAAACTGGGTGATGCTGCTCACGGAATCTGCAACAATGGCAGTGCGTGGCCCAGGCTTCCTAATGGAAGTAGTCTGCCCTCAAAGGGGCCTGCGACAAGGGGACCCCCTCAGCCCACTCTTATACAACTTCAGCCTTGACCCACTACTGCGAAATGTGAATGCCCAACTCTCTGGGGTTCATGTGCCAGGCCAAACCCAGTCAAGATAATAGCATTTGCAGATGATTGCGTGGTGGGGGTGTCTAATAACAAAGATGCACGCGCGCTTGAAGCCCTCATCCAGGAATATTCCCGGGTAAGCAACGCGGCACTAAACGCCTCCAAAACCGAAATCATCCTCCTTGGTCGGTTTCAGAACTGCTGGGCCCCAGCAATTAGTTCCCAACCCAGCCCATCTGCTCGCCCATGTCCACGCCTTACTAACTCAATACACACCGCTCCACTGGTGCTTCCCTTTGTGCCACGTCCTACCATAGGACCGGTGCACCATCTGGGCGTGTGGATGGAGGCAGGCGGATATGCATCAGCAGTAATGGAGTGCCGAATACTGGACAACGTGATGAAGCGAATCGCCTCTGTCAGAGCCCACCCTACTAACCTCACTGGCAGGGTTGTTTTTGCCAACTCTATGCTCCTATCCAAAGTCTGGTTCGGAGCCCACGCCATCCCCTTCTGCCAAGCTTCTTCAAATCCCTTTATGCTTTGCTGCAAGGATGGCTTTGGTCAGGCCGCCCTCCACCAGTACGGCTAGAGGTCATGTTTGGCCCTCATCATCAAGGTGGCATGGGCCTGCTTGACTTCAAATCCCATGCTGCCAAGATCCTGAGCACCTGGATCGCGGCCGTTACCGCTCCTACACTCCCATCCCAACACTGGTCCTGAGCAGCCCGCTCCAACTTCTCCCGAGCCTTGGGCCTCAACAATCCATCAAACCCCCACTCCCTGATGAAATACCTCGCATCACACACATTGGCCACAGGTCCCCACGGGACTAAAACCCACTACAAACGAATCCTACACTCCATGCGGAGCGCTGAGTGGAGAATTCGTATTAGTGGACATACAACCCAAAGAGGCCACCCTCTCCTCAGTTCACACAAGAGGTACAGGGGCTACCCATCCATGATGGCGTGATCCCCATTCGGCCCCATGTCCTATCCAGGGTGGACTACCTGGACATGATGGACATCCCTTACTCCATTGAGACCCAAAAATCTATCTGGAAATACGTACACCATCCTCTGCTGCAGCCTCAAGTCCGCTCCCATGTGTGGCGCTGCCTGAGGCGGGTGTATCGTACAGCTAAGCGCTCTAATGCTTTACACTCATCCTGTGTCGTGTTGGCCAGTATGGAACGCTGTTCTACCGCCTGGAGAAGTGCCCCACCTCTAAAGTGATATGGCGCGAAGTTCAACGTCTGCTGGGCCAGGATCAAACGCATCCCTTCAGTCTGTCAAGAGATATGTTTGCTTTATCAATGGCCTCCTCCCTCCCACCCTCCCTCCGTGCTCTGGTGGTTGCAATCGCCATGTGGACCATCCACACGATTGTCTTAGATGCCATCGCAGGCTCCACCCCCACCCTCCCAGAAACTGTCCACAGATTCCGGTCTCATTTGGTGGACCACTCCTAAGCGTAGATGTTTGGATACCTCCCACCGCGTCGCCAACAGCTGGTCTCCTCCTGGTTCCCAGTCTGGTTCATCAAATCAGACCCCTTTCTCCACACGTGATCAATAGTGGCTACGGCCCCTTCACACGTTCCCTCCCCCTCCCCATAAGTGGCGTTCCCGCTGGCAACAAGAGATAGCATCGCTTCTCTGGGGTGCCTCCCCTGGTACTAAGTTTATCTTTCCTGAGTCATAGTCGGAAGTGTCCATCCCATGGTCGGCCTTCCTCGCAATCAATTTAAAATTTAAAATTTAAAAGCAATCCAGAACAACAACATATTAAAAGTTCCTGATTCATTCTATGAATCTTAATTTTTCAGATATTCCTTGAACCTCTCCTGAGGGAATAAATATCATATCTATAAACACTTAAACTAGTATCAAGCCGACCAAATACAGATTCACCCCAATGAGGGGTTTGTTGCTTTTATTTCATGTATATAAAAATGGTATGGAGGAAGCTCATATAGACAGAAGATCGAACAACTACCCTATTATTATTAAAAATCGCGCTAGAAAGGATATCACATCAACTTTAACAACTTACTACATGAAATATGGTCAAAATTTCTCTCACTAAAGAATTTACAATGATCAGACTCTGCTATTTAGAAACAAACATTCAAAACATCCTATCAAATAAAATGAATCTCCGCTGAATCTACTTCACACTTTTTTATGAAGCACAGATTTTAGTAACAACACCTGGCTTACCCTCAATTATGCTAATACTGCTGTACTTTCTGCTTTGGCTAATAGACCTCAACTCCAGTTACACATGACTTCTATGGAGCGTTCTACCACTTCCTACAAAATTAAAGAAGATATCCTTGAAATTCCTGTGGCTATCATGAATGCTCTCCCTCCTTCTTCCAACCATACTTAACCCTGTATATATCTGACAAAGGAAGGTGAGGTGGAGAGTATTAGAATAAGCTAACTTGTACCTACTGCAGCTGATGAATCATACTTTTAAACACCGCTGAACTCAACTTTCTGATGAAAAGGCAAAAGTTGGGTCAGCATAGGGCGTGTAAGTCTGAAAGAGTGTCCCCTCTGCTTAAACCGGGTAGTTTTTCCATTTCTCAACAAAATGGGTTCAAAGAGGGCGGCTGTCCTCCTCGTCACACAGGGTGATCTCGCCCATGTGGTAGATAAGTGCTTGGTAACAGCTCTCCCCATGAAGATACCTCCCCTGTCCCCGCACTCACCTCAGACAAATTAGTATTGCAAATTGAGGAAATTTGCGCTGAAATCTTTGGAAACTACCAATCCATGATCTGGAAGGATCCTATTAAATAAATGGCGCCAAACCGTCAAAATCAAAGTCCAAATGCCTTAAAACCACGATAAAATGGCCCAACGGGCTTGCACATTTGGTAGAGGAGAAATTAATTATCAAATACTTGTTAACACTTGGAAGAGGCATCAGGACATTGAAAAATTTCATTGATTTAAAGTTTTACAAAATCTATGGGAACAAAGCCCAACTGGCACGTATTTCTTAGTCAGAATGTGTCAAGTAATGAATTCTCATTTGAAATTGTTAATGGCATCAAGACATTGGGAAATAATGTTTCCAATTCAGAACTCCCCTTGAAATCTTTGGGGACAAAGCCTGGTGAGTATGTACCTCCATCATGGACTGTTGCTACTAGCTCAAAGCCCCCACCTCAAAAATCTGGATTATTCATGCTACCCACCTGGCTGAACAAACACCCCAGAAAATGGGCATGGGTGAGTTGGGTATCCCAACATATTTCTGACCCGTTGGAACTGCCCCTATGTGTGGTGGCTTTGGGGGTTCCCATTGCCTGTTGGGCCAAATGCTGTCGCACTAACTGTTAGAAATGTGTGATGCCTTATGTCAGGCGTTTGAGAAAAAACTGATAGTGACCCAGCCTGCCGCCAATTCCTTCAAAGTTGATTCAGCTTAAAATTGTTTTCCCCTCCCTCAAATGTTCATCTGGTTAGGTTGAATTTTGAGGGCCCTGATCCTGTGGTTTGACAAGCTTCTCCAAATCAACTACTATTTAATCAGCCACATTGCACTGAGGAAATTGTTGGTCAAATTTCTTAAATTTACTTTACAATAAAATTAACCTCAAGTCCCCAAATTTTTCATTTTACTTCAAATTTTTCTTTCTGAGCTCCCAATGGCGCTAACGTTATGGCCTGTTGGGCCCTACATTAGCTGAGAATACCAGTCATTATAGTAACAAAAGCGCCCTCCATAGCCAACTGGGCCTATTTAGTAAGAAACATCTGGAAATTTAATCCTGTCATTGAAGAATCCGCCAACAGGATATTGGAATCCTATGGGATAATATAACACCACTTCACGCAAGGATCCGCCCCCTTGCCTCTGCTTTTTGTGTCAAACCCTCCTATGGAGTATCCCAAAGCAGCTAGTCCAGTAGTTCAACTCCCTACAGCAAGGCTCTTGTGGTCTTGAGTTGCAACAGCCTGGTTCATTACTGGGTTTCTTTTTCGCTCCACACATCAACGCATATTTGTTTCCCATCTTCCTATTACATACAATCTCATTTAAGTGGTAATTCCTCTGGCATTTGTTATTGATTTTTGGGTGCTTTTGGATCCCAATTGGCATGCCAGTCTAAACTTCATTTTTGTCTCCCTAACAGGGCCTGAGGATTCTTATGCTGAAGTTTATTGTATTCCAAAAAATAATCATGCTATATTGCCACACTACTGTCATTTATGCGGATGCTAACCCTAATGAAGTTTTAAAAATACTTTAAGTGACATTAAACTGACTGATATACCTTCTTGTCCTGTGTATAAAAACATTTACCTTTTTTTAATTCTCTCACAATGGGAACCACATTAACTTATGTGGTTGCCTTAGTACATAAGGTTCAAGTGAAGCTATTGTTGACTCTGGGTCACTATCATTATCATTTTTCTAAACTTATTGAAAAATCAAATATAGCCCAATCTCAACCATACTGGTGAATGCTTTACTGCAGGTACCGCCTGTGCTCAATCAATTGGGGCATATTCAAGGCTTTCATTTAAAGTAGGTGTTTTACAATTATCTAATCCTGCTGTAGTGTTAAATCAGTAAATATGTTTTCTTTTCATGAACCCAATAGCTAGGCTTGGGGAGCACCTCATGTACTTCAATTGTGAGAAACTCTCTTCCAGTAAAAGGGGCTAAGAAGGTGGCTGTCACTTTTGTTTCCAAGGGAGACTTAGCCCATGTGGTAGACGAGAGGTGGTTATGGCCTACCTTCTGAAAATTGAGACCCTATTTCCTCTTCTCAAACCCAGGAGTTGGCGCAGAAAATTGGGGGGAGGTTTCTGGAGATGGCGGTGGCAAGAAGCCATTGCCAGAGGAAAGTTTTGGCTTCTTCTCTCCCTAAGTTTTCTCAAGCTTTAATGCAGGGTTTATTAAAGTTAAATAAACGGTGTCTGTATTGTATTGTTCATTGTGCACTTGATTGAAAACCCTGTCAATTTTTTTTCTTCTCCGCTGAAAAAAGTTGAGCCTATCCTCAACAGGTGTGGGCGCAATAAAACTATTCAATATGTGATAGGACCTCCCATACCTATCTTAACTGTGGACACACCTATTCATCCACCAGATAACGTGTCATTAATACACCAAGTGAAATTGTGCTAAGAGGGGAAATTTATCGGAGAAATTTGAGTCTAAGTCAGCTGACCAGGGTGAGACTAATCTGGCGTTATGAAGATTTGGAATTACAATCTTATGTAATCATATGTGATTGTTTTAGCATTAGTTTTTCAAGTTTTTATGTCCGCCAAGCCCTAGAAATTAAAACAACAGTTCCCCACAGGTATTATCAAAAGACAATTTTTATACTTTGTTTTAAATAAAATAAAATCTTCATTTAACATTTAGAAAAACTTCTTACTTGTGGCTATCTGTTAGTCGCGCTCTTGCATAGTGCCATGTTCTCTGGTCTGCATAATGACTGGGCCATAGTGTCTATAGTTATTATCTTTCTGACCTCTCTACTTGAATGGGGATATTGGTATGATGATCACCTGTGGTTGACCCCCATTCTGGATGCCTTGTGGTTTCACGATGTTCCCTTTCTCCTTGAGTTGATCCCAACTCAATGGGCTAAACGTTGCAATACTTCTGAGCACCTATTATAATTCAATTTAAAATGGATTCTGGACCCTCAGGGCTCTAGTAAATATCCTCTATGAAATTGGCAGCCGCATCTCTTGCAATTGTGTTGTTACTGGTGAGTATTTTAGTAATAGTGATTATCAATTGTCATCTCATAGCTGTTTCCCTCATAAGAGATACCAATTTGTTAGACAAGGTATATCTCCAATATTCTAGGTTGTGATCTGGGTGTCCAATCATTTAGAATGATAGTTTAGCATTAATTTCGTTAGCCATTTTAATGACACCAGTTATCTATAGTTTACTCAGTTATCATTAATCATAAAGAAATTTTTTTTCTACACTTGATTATAAAGTACCTTCAATCTTTCAGGAGCCAACCCCAGAAAAATGTAAGCGGCGAACATGTTACCATTTATACTTTGATTTCACTATTAAGTTAGAGCATAAGAATTTGGGTCCTAAGACTATTCTCCCACCTTAATGGTTGAGGAAGATGAAGAGATGCATGTATATTTTTAAGTGATGGAATTCCTTCCATCTCCCAAGTGCTATTTAAAATTTGTTCCAGGTAACTCTTTCCCAATCATATGATTAAAGTATTAAGCCCTAATTCATCTTTCTCCAAAGACCTCTCATTCCCTGGACTTTTACATCCCACATATCAAGGAATATTGTCTGTTCTGGCAGGAAGTATATCTTGGGTGCTTGTGGTTGAGGCAAACCATGTTAGCATTTATTTGGGGAAGGTTAACCAGGGGACAAGCACTTCTTCTATAGTGGGGATAAATAATGAAATTGAAAATTAAAAGACACCCCAGAGGGTTCAAGGCTCCTCGTGTTATCTCCAAGATCAACAAGTTGATGAAGGTAGGGGGGATATGCTGGCTTAATCTTGGATGCAGCATGAGTGAAGGATAGAATCAGTCTTAGGAACCATATGGGGAGCCCTGTATTGATTTTCCTTCTGTTATGTGAGGTCATGTTTCCAAACAACCATGCTTGGAAATGTTCCAATATATGGCTGTGGAAACGATTGATGGCTTCTTGGATCATAGGTGTTGCTCCTGTAAGCGATTCTTGTACTATTGTATGGATCGTCCATAGTTCTATTGCTACTATTAACGCCCTGAGGGATGGGTGGATAGATGATTCCGTGTTTGGAGCGAACATATTTCTTATCAAGGCTGAATGGTTGTCCACTTTCTTGGCGGAATAGGCGCATGACTTCTTTCCATAAAGCCACTGATGCTGGTATTGTTCTAGACGGTGTTCTATGCTTCCATACTGACAACATATTGTACATGAGGAATGGGTAGCCTTTGACCGTTCTGGTGTGCGCTATACTCTCCTCATTCATCTCCACACATTGCTCTTATCATGGGTTGAAGTAAGGGTGATTTGTATATCTCCATACTCTTCTTAGGGCCTCCAGGTTGTATGGTATATACATATGGTCCATGTAATCAATCCTGGCTATGGTACTCGGATTTCTGCATATTATATTATCTGTGACTATTTTGGCCATTGAATTCTTGTCTGTGAGTTAGCCTTGGGAGTCCTTGTTGACTGGTTTGATACATATGTGGATCTTCCACGTTGCTTTTCTAATGGCTAGGAGTATTCAATTGAAAAGTTTAGGAGTGCCATATGGTCCTGAAGCTGTATGATGGGACGCCAGATACCTGATTAATGTGTTTGGGTGATTTGGGTTTCTTAATTGGAGTGCTCGTGTAGAGTTATATCTTGCTACTCTGGCCCAATGTATATCTAGAAGTTGCTTTTCCATCATGGAGTTGGCGTAACCTCATGCTTCTAACCATACCCCAAAGTGACAGACAGGTCCAGCTGTCAGCTTGGTGGTGAAGGTAAGTTCCAGTGAGGTTATTGCTGAATTTTGCCTCCTATGTCTGGTGAGGAGTATTAATGTTGTATTAGTTTGTTGGCCCTAGGTAGATGGCGTCCAATGAGTATGATATTTCCTCAGGAGTATAATTTTGTTTTCTCAGTGTTAAGTGATGCGTTTCTTATGAATGATTAATTTTGTATTACCTTCTCAATTCTACAAGCATCCTGATTGTTGGATATTCAAACCACACAGTAATCAGCGAAAACCATCATTTTGACTGGTAGTTGGCCCTTGACATTGATTCCCTTAAGTAGTGTATTTGTATTCTGGATTAGAGGATCCAAGCTAAAATTGTAAAGTAGAGGGCTTAAAGGGTCTCCTTGTTTGAGTCCTCTATGTGGGATTACAGGGTTAGTTAAGAAGCCTGCTCCGTGCACAGCCAGGGTGGCTGACTCTGTGAACAACATCACCCAGTTTATGAACCTATTTGAGAGTTTGAACTTTTAAAGGCAGGCCCTGAGATAGGTCCAGTTCACCCTGTCATATGCCTTCTGTTGGTCCAAGAAGACAAGCGCTCCAGAGGTTTTGGACTGGCAGACATTTGAAATTGTATTGATGTAGTCCCATATGGATCTTATTGGAACAAATCCATATTGTGATGGGGATATTGCGTCAGTTGCAATTTCTCCTGGTCATTTGGCCATGATTTTTGTAAATACTTTATGTGTCTGTGTTGGTTAGGATATTAGGCGCCAGTTGGTAAGTTTATTCTGCCTCCTTTTTTTATTTTTTTTAAATTTATTGCGGGGAAGGCTGACCATGGGACGGACACTTCCGAATATGACTCAGGAAAGACAAACTTAGTACCAGGGGAGGCACCCCAGAGAAGCGATGCTATCTCTTGTTGCCAGCGGGAACGCCACTTATGGGGAGGGGGAGGGGACGTGTGAAGGGGCCGTAGCCACTATTGAGCACGTGTGGAGGAAGGGGTCTGATTTGATGAACCAGACTGGGAACCAGGAGGATACCAGCTGTTGGCGACGCGGTGGGAGGTATCCAAACATCTACACTTAGGAGTGGTCCACCAAATGAGACCGGAATCTGTGGACAGTTTCTGGGAGGGTGGGAGTGGAGCCTGCGATGGCATCTAAGACAATCGTGTGGATGGTCCACATGGCGATTGCAACCACCAGAGCATAGAAGGAGGGTGGAAGGGAGGAAACCATTGATAGAGCAAACATATCTCTTGACAGGCTGAAGGGATGCGTTTGATCCTGGCCCAGCAGACGTTGAACTTCGCGCCATATCACTTTAGAGGTGGGGCTCTTCTCCAGGCGGTGGAACAGCGTTCCATACTGGCCACACACGACACAGGATGAGTGTAAAGCATTAGAGCGCTCAGCTGTACGATACACCCGCCTCAGGCAGCACCACACATGGGAGCGGACTTGAGGCTGCAACAGAGGATGGTGTGCATATTTCCAGATAGTCTTTTGGGTCTCAATGGAGTAAGGGATGTCCATCATGTCCAGGTAGTCCACCCTGGATAGGACATGGGGCCGAAGGGGATCACGCAATCATGGATGGGTAGCCCCTGTACCTCTTGTGTGAACTGAGGAGAGGGAAGGCCTCTTTGGGTTGTATGTCCATTATTATGAATTCTCCACTCTGCGCTTCGCATGGAGAGTAGGATTCGTTTGTAGTGGGTTTTAGTCCCGTGAGGAACTGTGGCCAATGTGTGTGATGCGAGGTATTTCATCAGGGAGTGGGGGTTTGATGGATTGTTGAGGCCCAAGGCTCGGGAGAAGTTGGAGCGGGCCGCGTGGGACCAGTGTTGGGATGGGAGTGTAGGAGCGGTGACGGCCGCGATCCAGGTGCCCAGGATCTTGGCAGCATGGGCTTTGAAGTCAAGCAGGCCCATGCCACCTTGATGATGAGGGCCAAACATGACCTCTAGCCGTACTGGTGGAGGGCGGCCTGACCAAAGCCATCCTTGCAGCAAAGCATACAGGGATTTGAAGAAGCTTGGGGAGAAGGGGATGGCGTGGGCTCTGAACCAGACTTTTGATAGGAGCATAGAGTTGGCTAGAACAACCCTGCCAGTGAGGGTAGTAGGGTGGGCTCTGAGAGAGGCAATTCGCTTCATCACGTTGTCCAGTATTCGGCACTCCATTACTGCTGATGCATATCCGCATGCCTCCTTCCACACGCCCAGATGGTGCACCGGTCCTATGGTAGGACGTGGCACAAAGGGAAGCACCAGTGGAGTGGTGTGTGTTGAGTTAGTAAGGCGTGGGCGTGGGCGAGCAGATGGGCCGGGTTGGGAACTAATTTCTGGGACCCAGCAGTTCTGAAACCAACCAAGGAGGATGATTTCGGTTTTTGAGGCATTCAGTGTCATGTTGCTTACCTGGGAAAGTTCCTGGATGAGGGCTTCAAGCGCGCGTGCATCTTTATTATTAGACACCCCCTCCACCACGCAGTCATCTGCAAATGCCATCATCTTGACTGTGGTTTGGCCTGGCACATGGACCCCAGTGAGTTGGGCATTCACATTTCGCAGTATTTGGTCAAGGCTGAAGTTGTATAAGAGTGGGCTGAGGGGGTCCCCTTGTCGCAAGCCCCAAGAGGGCGGACTATTCCGTTAGGAAGCATGGGCCACGCACTGTTATTGTTGCAGATTCCGTGAGCAGCATCACCCAGTTGATGAAGCGGGGGGTAGGCGGAATTGATGGAGGCAGGCCCTTAGGTATTCCCAGGTTACTCTATCATAGGCCTTTTGTTGGTCCAAGAATACCAGTGCTCCTGAGGCTGTGGACTGACATGCATTAGCCACGGAGTGCATGTTATCCCAAATCAAAGTCTGCCTCCTTTTTGAATAAGTGATACTTTAAGCTTCTTTGCCTTCAGGTAGGAGGAATATTTCCTTATACATTTGTTCATGGAAGCTAAAAGTATAATAGAATTGTTATTTAAATATTTTATATAAAATTCATTGGGAAGCCCATCAGGTCCAGGAAATTTCCCTCTTGGTGACCCCGCGTACTACTTCCCATAATTCCTCACATGATATTAGGTTGATTAAATTGTTATATTGAATCAATTTGTGTTTTTGATAAATCTTTCTGATTAAACTTTTCTTTCTCGTTGCAAACACTTTTGCAACCTATTCAATTCAAGACTAAATCTAGTTTGATATTCTCAAAGAGGAGATTATTCTGCGCCCATATCTGGGAGCAGTTGGGCAAGCAAGGCAAGAGTAGCAGGCGGAAGGCCCGCGGCCTCTAACGTTCGAAAATGCCCCAGAGAATCTGGCAGAATAGAAAAAAATCTAAAAAAACTGGCGGTCACAATTTCCCCAGAGAATACTCATGTGGCAAGCATGATGCAACCAGTATATCAACACGCCACACTCCCAGCCACTTTCATTGGTGGAATTCGGAGTCCATGTGTATCTGGACATCCAAAAAACGGCCTTATGGGAAAAATTTTGTGAAGATGTACACAAAATTTTCCCGACTGCGGTGTATGTTGCACCTCACTCCATGTCGCGTGGTTGGCTGGACCTAGGTTTTGAAAGCAAAATAGCAGCAGATGAGGCTGCAGCGGTGTGCATAGTGGTTGACCTCCCTGAAGGGCAATGGGTCATCGAAACCAAATGCACCAGATGGACAAAATCAAACCAAATTTTCCTCATGTTTGACTTTTTGCCCACTATGGTAAAACGTGACATTTTGGAGCAACACCTGAAAGATGGTCTCACCATATATGGCGAAATACAATCTTTGAAATGCAACGTTTCATGCTGATGCCACACCTGTGCACTGGCAAAGCCATCGCAGTTCTGACCCCAACTGAAGAGATCAAGAAGGACCTAACCCAGATCCCGCACTCCATCTTTATTGACATCACAGGGCATACCACCCACCCATTCTGGGTAACAGTGGACAGCGCGCCCCCCATTTGCACCCACTGTGACGCGTTCGGCAATAAGGCGCATGGATGCCCCATCAAGGAGGGCATCACATTCCAAGAGCACCCCCTCGGCGGCCATGGCCAGCGGAGAGGCACACTACAAACCAACCGCAAGCACCAAGGAGGCTTTCCCGTAGGGAGCACAAGGCTGCTACCTATTGGTAAAGCCCATCTCCCCTCAGGAGCGGAAGAAGGCCAAGCAGGCCCATAGGGCCGCGGCCAAGGAAGCGGCCAAGGCCACCACCACCATCCCACACTCACAACGCCAGGAGGACATGGAGACCTTCGTGGTGGAAGCAACTTGGGAATCCATCACCCAATCAGATTGGGAGGCCCATGGCAAGTGGGCCACTCAATCCAAGGATCTGATGGGAGATTTGATCTCACCCAATCGCTGCACCCAAGCTCCGGTCAAAACTGACTTGGGACCTATCCCAACCAAAAAATTTTTTTTGCCCTGCTCGACAGTGCACCAAACTTATCCGCACCGCAAAAAAATTCGTCCGACGTTGGGAAAACAAAAAGTGAAGGCCAAAGCCAACGCGACTCTTTCCACAAAAATTAACAAAAACACTGATAGTGTTGCTGCTAACACCCACGCTGCTGTGAAAGCCCGTGGGGACCTGGAAGAGGCTGGTGGGCCTGGGGGCCCACCCCCTTGCACCTAAGGTGTGATGGGGGAAACCTTCACTATAAGGATGCTGAATATTGCTGGACTCAAGGCCTCCCCCTCCCAGGCTAGGAAACTGAGTTTTTTACAAAAATAATTACCCATGGATATCCTGGCCATCCAGGTGTCCCATTGTCCATGAGGTTCTGAGGAAGCTTGGAAAACAATGCTCCTACCATCCCTATCCTTTTGGTCGAAGCACTGTGGGGTGCTAATCCAGAAAAATAATTTTTTCAAATTCACATCCTCAGAAACATTCCTAAATGGCCGAGTTCTTGTTGTCACCTTCTCGTGGGCCAATGTTGCGCACACAATTGTCAACATCTACACCCCAAACAGTGCACACGAGCGTTGGGAATTTTTCTCGTCAGTCAAATCCCTCCTGCTACCCCCCAATTTTTTCCTAGTTGGTGACATGAACTGTTGGCTAATCTCACCAACGGACTGGTGGCTTCCCACACCCTACGCCCCACAGGGTCACATAGAACTATGCGTTCTATAAGCCACCCTTGGGTTAATGGATGCGCTGCCACGACATGCCCCACTGCTCGAAAACATGACGCATCCCCACATCCACAACGGCCAATTAAGGTCCATGACCCGCGTCAACCTTATTCTAACACCGGCGAAATTTCAACCCCACATCTCCCACTTCAAAACAATGAAATTGGAAACCTCTGACCACCGACTGGTCTCAATAACATACCACTTACCCATCACAGTTGCAAAGGCCCCACATTGGTGCAAGATCTGCCCCCCTGAGCTCGCGTCGCCAGGATTTTCCATGTGAGTGGAAGAGGCAACTTTGGCAAAATTGTTTGTTGCACCCTTTTGCGCGGACCTCATTTCCACATGCGCAACTTTCAAAGAGGACACCATCCACCACTATCACCATCTCTCCTCCAGATGCTCATGAGCCACATCAGCGTTTATCTCATGTGCGCTGGCAGAATTGGCCCACTTGGAGTCCAACATTCAAGCCACAGGATACAGCCCTGCATGGGTCTGGAAGTGGGTGGAGGCAGCCGCCCACCTCAACACACTCGAAAGGCAACACAAACATCGGGTTTGTGCCCAATACAGGGCCACATGCATCACTAAAGGCAACAAGTGCACCACATACTTCTTTTAAAAATTTTGCACCATGCCAGAGAGTGGCCTGCATACAGGTGCAAAGATCGGATAATTCCATTGCAGACACACTGGCCAAAGTGGCAATCGAAATGCAAAGATTTTGCTCCGAGTTATACTGAGCTTAACCAATTTAGCTGACCAAAATGGTGGAATTTCTTGACTGAGCTCATATCCACACCATTTTCCGATACTTGGAAATAATGAATTTAATTACTCTGAACGAATTATGGACAGCCATTCGCAGTGCGCCAAACTGAAAATGCCCAGCCCAGATGGCATTCCATATGAGTTCTACAAAAAATATTTCATATATATATCCCCATTGCTGCTAGCCTCACTCAACCAAAGCCTGTTGGAAATGCGCCTCCTACCAGGAGGACATGAGGCCTTTACTGTCACACTCTTCAAGAAAGGGGATAAGCTTGACTTAGCCAACTGCGCCCCATTTCTCTAACAAACACAGACACCAAATTTTTAACAAAAATCATGGCTAACCGTTTATGGACTGTAGCATCTGCCACCATCTCCCCAGAACAAGTCAGTTTCATCCCCAGAAGGTCGATTTGGGATAACGTGCACTCTGTGGCTAATGTGTGTCAGTCCACAGCCTCTGGGGCACTTGTATTCTTGGACCAACAAAACGCCTATGATAGAGCAAACTGAGAATACCTTAGGGCCTGCCTCCATCAATTCCGCCTGCCCCCCTACTTCATAAACTGGGTGATGCTGCTCATGGAATCTGCGACAATGGCAGTGTGTGGCCCAGGCTTCCTAACGGAAGTAGTCCGCCCTCAAAGGGGCCTGCGACAAGGGGACCCTCTCAGCCCACTCTTATACAACTTCAGCCTTGACCCACTACTGCGAAATGTGAATGCCCAACTCTCTGGGGTTCATGTGCCAGGCCAAACCCCAGTCAAGATAATAGCATTTGCAGATGATTGCGTGGTGGGGGTGTCTAATAACAAAGATGCACGCGCGCTTGAAGCCCTCATCCAGGAACTTTCCCGGGTAAGCAACGTGACACTGAACGCCTCCAAAACTGAAATCATCCTCTTTGGTCGTTTTCAGAACTTCTGGGCCCCAGCAAGTAGTTCCCAACCCGGCCCATCTGCTCGCTCACGTCCACGCCTTACTAACTCAACACACACCGCTCCACTGGTGCTCCCCTTCGTGCCACGTCCTACCATAGGACTAGTGCGCCATCTGGGCGTGTGGATGGAGGCAGGCGGATATGCGTCAGCAGTAATGGAGTGCCGTATACTGTACAACGTGACGAAGAGAATCGCCTCTCTCAGAGCCCACCCTACTACCCTCACTGGCAGATTTGTTTTAGCCAACTCTATGCTCCTATCCAAAGTCTGGTTCAGAGCCCACGTCATCCCCTTCTCCCCAAGCTTCTTCAAATCCCTGTATGCTTTGCTGCAAGGATGGCTTTGGTCAGGCCGCCCTCCACCAGTACGGCTAGAGGTCATGTTTGGCCCTCATCATCAAGATGGCATGGGCCTGCTTGACTTCAAAGCCCATGCTGCCAAGATCCTGGGCACCTGGATCGCAGCCGTCACCGCTCCTACACTTCCATCCCAACACTGGTCCCGCGCAGCCCGCTCCAACTTCTCCCGAGCCTTGGGCCTCAACAATCCATCAAACCCCCACTCCCTGATGAAATACCTCGCATCACACACATCGGCCACAGGTCCTCACGGGACTAAAATCCACTACAAACGAATCCTACTCTCCATGAAAAGCGCAGAGTGGAGAATTTGTATTAGTGGACATACAACCCGAAGAGGCCGCCCCTCTCCTCAGTTCACACAAGAGGTACAGAGGCTACCCATTCATGATGGCGTGATCCCCATTCGACCCCAAGTCCTATCCAGGGTGGACTACCTGGACATGATGGACATCCCTTATTCCACTGAGACCCAAAAGACTATCTGGAAATATGCACACCATCCTCTATTGCAGCCTCAAGTCCGCTCCCATGTGTGGTGCTGCCTGAGGCGGGTGTATCGTACAGCTGAGCGCTCTAATGCTTTACACTCATCCTGTGTCATGTGTGGCCAGTATGGAACGCTGTTCCACCGCATGGAGAAGTGTCCCACCTCTAAAGTGATATGGCGCAAAGTTCAACGTCTGCTAGGCCAGGATCAAACGCATCCCTTCAGTCTGTCAAGAGATATGTTTGCTGCATCAATGGCCTCCCCCTTTCACCCTCCCTCCGTGATCTGGTGGTTGCAATAGCCATGTGGACTATCCACACGATTGTCTTGGATGTCATCGCTGGCTCCATCCCCACCCTCCCAAAAGCTGTCCACAGATTCCAGTCTCATTTGGTGGACCACTTTCAAGCGTGGATGTTTGGATATCTCCCACCGCATCACCAACAGCTGGTCTCCTCCTGGTTCCCAGTCTGGTTCATCAAATCAGACCCCTTCCTTCACACGTGCTCAACAGTGGCTACGGCCCCTTCACACGTTCCCTCCCCCTCCCCATAAGTGGCGTTCCCGCTGGCAACAAGAGATAGCATCGCTTCTCTGGGGTGCCCCCTGGTACTAAGTTTATCTTTCCTGAGTCATATTCAGAAGTGTCCATCCCATGGCCGGCCTTCCCCGCAATAAATTTAAAAATTTAAAATTTAAAAATTGTTATTTTGAGCTGCAGTGTCAATATATGTGTTTTATGAGGAATTTTTTGATTTTTTCTAGTTCAACTGGTTCAGATTTATATAATTTTGTATAAAACCTGTGATTTTTGGTCACAACTTCTTCAGGTGTTTCCTCTATGGATTTGTTGAGTCATTGGACCTGTGTGCAAGCTATCATAGTTCCCAGGCATGGAATCGATGGAAAAAATCCTCAAGCAAGTTTCTCCATCTTTTATGTTTTTTGCTCTGTATTGAACCCCAACTTTGCGCTGGTTTTCGAGTATCAGGGTGTTTAGCCAAGCAGGAACCTCCGCCCATCTGTGACCCTATCCAGGGCTGTATCCTGTGCATGGGACATTGTTTTCTAGATGGTTGATTTCTGTCAAGGTGTTCTTGATAATGGCTGAAGCTGCCCTTTATCTTCTATACGTTGTGCGTTTTATTTGTTAGGTTGTTGAATTTTTAAAATTTTCCCAGGTAATTAGTGGGTCCAAGAAGAAAGGTGTTTGAAAGTCCCAGGTTGAGGATATTTCTCCATCCAGGATTGAAATTTCAAGTCAGTTAAACTTTCTGGCGTATTCTGCACTATCTGAGTGCTTGGGTAGTTGGTTCCACTAGTTTGTAGGACATCAAAACTAGTTGATGGTCAAAAAATTTGATTATTGTAGTTTTAAGTTTTTGAATTTTGTGATAGAATTTTAGTGGTGCGAGTATCAAGTCTATCCGTGACATAGAGATAAGTGCAGTTGTGTACATGTGGGCGTGTCATGTTTTGTAGTAGGGGTAACCTTTTTGGTAGCGGATCATATAATCCCAGAGTGATCTTTAGTACGCGATGTTCCACTTGCCCTTGTGGTACCTCATTGTGTATGGCCATTAGTCAGTATCTTGGTTAAACCAGCAATTCATGTCTCCCATGACTAAAGTGTTTGTTGGAAGATTTAGTTGTGTTAGAGAAGCTAAAAACTTTCGTTGGTCTAGTGCAGCGTAGGGTGCATATACACTGGCTATTATGTACACTTTAGTGTACCATGAGAAGGTTACAACTAGTATGCGGCCATTTAGGAACAAATTTTTATTAGTAAATTTAAAGTTTTGGTTCACGCATACTATCACCCCACAGTGTTGTGACCAAAACGATATTGTTGGGAGAAGCATGTTTTCCCATGCCTCCTCCTCTCCCTGTGGACAGTGGGTTTCCTGCACTGCCAGGATATCCACAAGTGTTTTCATAGGAGAATCACCTTCTTAGCCTGGGACATTAAGGCCTTGAGTCCTGCTATGTTCAGCATCCTTTTCTCTACTGAGACGCCCATTGCGCCTCAGGAGCGGTTAGCAGGGCCCTCCAGCCATACTCCCTCGCTCACATTACTCTCCATTGCACCTCTGCTGCGGAGAGCATAACCATGAGCAGGAGTTGGGGTGCATTATGCCCCTTTCATTGCTGCTGTTTTTGCTCCTCTCTTGCATTTTTTTCTGGTTTTTAATTTATCATTGTGGTGCACTTGTGTGCTCTTATTGGCCGCATTATTTTCTTGTGCATTTCATTGTTAATTTTCATTCCCAATTGGGTTATACTCCACAATTTCAGGTGGTGCACTAAACCCCTGTTTTGCCACATTTATTACCAAATCAGGTTCCACTGAATTCGATCTGTTTGGATTGGTTGTTTGGTTTTCCACGGGATTTGATTGTTTATTGATTCAAATTCATCCATGTCTTCCTGGATCTGTTTTAGTGATAGGTTTGATTCCGCCAAGGCCTTTGCCTTGCCATGGCCAGCTTGCGAGCTTGTTTAGCCATTTTTATTACTTTTGGGTAAATTAGGTCAATTATTTTAAATTGCCTGTGTTCTCCCCAGTTAAATGATGTGTGTGGTTTGTGATTTTGGCATATTCTGAGTCATTTTTGCCACTTTCTCCTCACAGAAATTCATTTCTCTCAGGCCTTCTTTTATGAGGCAAGCATGAATCTTGTGCCCAAAGGCCTGGCAGTGGTTGCATATGGGGGTGCGCTCTACTTTTGTTTGGAACAGTTGGGATTTTTTTCTATCAATAGTGAAGGATGCGATGTGGGGGACTTTTGTGATATCCTCCACTACCACCTGGTTTGGAAAATAATTTCGATTGCCTTCCCAGTGCTAAGGGTTGGCATCAACTAGAATCTTTGCATCTTAAATTGTCAAATTTCTCAGTAGGCTTCCACTTCCCCTTGAAGATGTTGTTCAACTAATGTGCGCGCCAGTGTAGTCAGAAGGTAATCAAAAATTATAAAAATATCTTTTGACTCTGTGTTAACATGTGTATTTGGTTGATACTAAATTCTGACTGTTGGGAAGGTTGAGTACCACTCTGACCTTTGCTGCTTCATTTGCTTCTTCCGCAGTTTCAAACACTTGGTCGACCCAACCTTTGTGGACAGTATGGGTTGTTAAGTACACTGCATGCGGGAAAAATTCAAGTTGGACTTCACCAAACTTTCCCATATTTTTAGTGTTTCTACACCAGAAAAACTCATATCCTGTGTTTCACAGATGACAGTGGTTGCAAGTGGGATACTTCCATGTAACTGCAGTATTTTACCAAAAATTCATGAAGCCCATGGGGTGCGCCACCTTGGATTTTTGTTTTTACTGATATTTTCGTTTGTACCTGTGCGCTTGGTACCTTTGGGAAGTACAGGTCCAGGTCTGCTGCCCTTTAACGCATTCGCCCAGCTCTTTACTTTATTACTTCTACTTATCTCATCTGGTTTTGATTATCAAATTGTACTGTTTATACCAAATTTTATTACTATAAGTGATAGTAATCAGAAAGAAATGTGAGGAAACCCATGCTATTACTTATGTTTTAATAAAACCTGTGAGCCATGTGACTAAAAGAATGGTTGTGGGGATTGTTGCAATTGGTTTGACCAACCATCCATTATAATTATATACTTATTTTAGATTTTATTTGGGAAGGCTGACCATGAGATGGACACTTCTGATATGTAAAAGCAATCAAGCACTAATATATGCTTGGGGCACCCCAGAGAAGCTAATGCTGTCTCCTGTTACTAGTGGGAACGCCAATAAAAGGAAGAGAGGTATTTTGAGTAGAGGCTTGCGCCTCTATTGAGCACATATGAAGTAAAGGGTCTGAAGTGATGAACCAAACAGGAAACCAGGATAGAACAACTGTTGTTAACAGGATGGTAGATAACCAAAAAAATGCTTAAAAAGTGGTCCATAAGGTGCAACGGAGTCAGCGTACCACTTCCTGGAGGGTGGGAGTATATCCTGAAATGGCATCCAAGACAGTCGTATGGATAATCCAAATAGAGATTGCAACCACTAAGGTTCAGTGGAAAGGTTGTATAGGAGAATTCAGGACTAGGCGAAGATTTCTATAGAGAAGCTGAAGATATATTGTTGCAATGCAAAAGAGAAGCTGAACCTCGCGCCAAATCTCTTTTGAAGGGGGCACTCTTCCAGGCGGCGGACCAAAGTCCCATATTGGTCACACAAAACGCATGAGGAGTGTAATACGTCGGATTTCTTGGCAGTATGGTATACCCATTTCAAACAGCACCACACATGGGAACAAACTTGTGGCTGCAAAAGAGGTTGATGGTTAAACTTGCAGATGGCTTTCTGGGCTTCTAGGGAATTTGGGATGTCAAACTTGTCTGGATAATCCACTCTGACCATGATAGGGAACCTCCTGGGTCTCGAGTTGATAAGAACGGCTTGCCCTTGTACTTTCTGTATGGATTGGAGAGTAGGACGATCCCTCTGCAAAATATAACCGCTGATATGATCCTCCATTTGCACTCCTCATATTAAGTAGAATCCTTTTAAAATGGGCGGTGGTCTTATGCGGGCCTGTTGCAGATGGGTGAGTTGCCATATATTTAAGAAGAGAGTTAGTGTTAGTGGGGATACGGAGGCCAAGATCGTGGGCAAAGTTGGATTGTGCTGCGCGTGACCAGTGTTGGGTGGAAGTGTGGGGTTGGTGACTAAAGAGATCCAGGTGCATAGTATTTTGGCGGCATGGGCCTCAAAGTTGAGCAGGCCCATACCACAAATACGGCGAGGGCCAAACATGACATCCAGGCGCACTGGTGGTGGGCGGTTTAAACCAAAGCCACATTTGTAGGAGGGCGTATAAAGAGGTGAAAAAAGTGGGGAAAAGACGATAGCATGGTCTACAAACCAGACTTTGGACAGGAGCATAGAGTTGATGTGCACAACCCTGCCTGGGAGGGTAGTCTGGTGGGTTATTAAGGAAGTAATGCGTTTTAGTGTCATTGTTCAGAATATAGTGTGCTCCATTACCAAGGAGGCGCACACTCCAACCTCCAGCCACACACCCAAATGGTGTATTAGACCAGCAGTGGGTCTTTGCACGAAAGGGAGCACAAGAGGGGCGGTATGGGGTGGGTGGGGCAAGCGAACCTGTGAGCTAGCTGCTGAAGCAGGTAGGAACTGTGGTGCTGGTGATCAGCGTGCTTAGAACTTACTGAGGAGAATGATTTCAGTTTTGGAGGCGTTAAGCGAAGCATTACTTGCCCTGGAGTAATCCTGGATAGTAGCCTCCAGCACGCATGCATCTTGATTGTTAGACACCTTAACCACACAATCATCAGCAAACGCCAACATCTTAACCGGTTTTGGCCTTGCACATGGACACCAGTAAGGCGGGCATTCACATTGCGTAAAAGTGGGTGAGGATGAAGTTGTACAAGAGTGGGCTTAAAGTGTCCCCTTGGCGGAGGCCCCTTTGAGGGTGAAATACATCAGTGAGGAAGCCAGGGCCATGCACAGCCATTGTGGAAGATTCTGTAAGCAACATCACACAAATAATGAACCAATGGGGAGATGGAACTTGTGGAGGCAGGCTCTGAGGTAATCCCAGTTGACTCTATCATAGGCCTTCTGCTGGTCTAAAAAAACAATTGCTCCAGAAGCCGTGGATTGACAGACGTTGGCTTCAGTGTGTATGTTGTCCCATATAGATCGATTGTGAAGAAACCAAATTCTCATAGGAAATGATATCAGAGGCAACTTCCCCTAGGAGGTTGGCCATAATTTTAGTAATTTACTTAGTATCTGTTTTAGTAAGTGAAATGGGGCGCCAGTTGGCCAAGTCCAGCTTATCCCCTTTTTTATACAACGTTGTTGTAAAATCCTCCTGGCCCTCAGGAAGGAGGCACGTTTTTACAAACACTGGTTTATTGAGGCAAGCAATAAAGATGAGAAATAATTGAAATGTCTCTTATAGACTCCTAAGGTATCCCGTCTGGACCTGGGAGTTTCCTGTGTGTGCACCTCAAACAGCATACCATAGTATATCCTGAGAAATTAAATGCATTAACTCCGGATAATGGGGAACAGTGTGGATGTGCGTGCTTTCAAAATTTTGTCAACTTCAGCTAGTTTAACTGGATTGGAGAGATACAATTTGGAGTAAAATTTTTGAACTAAAAATGTCACTATAGTTGAAGTATCTGTGACGGAGTGGTCTGGCCGCTGCACCTGTATGCAGGCCAAGCTATGACATGATGTGAAGAATTTTTGAAAAATAGGCGGAGCACATGTCACCTGCCAATATATTTTTTGCCTTGTACTGCACACAAATGCAATGTTTGTGCTGTTTTACTAGTGCGTTTAGACGAGCAGATGCTTCTGCCCACTTATGTCACCAAAGTGGGCTGTAGCCTGCTTCTGGGACGTTAGACTCCAGGTGTTCCACTTCTGCAAACTTTCACCTAATAACTGCTGATGCAGCCCAAAAGCAACGCAATGAGAGGTTGCATGCCATGCAGATGGTGTTCTCATTAAATGTTGACCTGGTAGTAAGTGGGTACGCACATAACAGTGTGGCAAACTCCAGTGCTGAAGTTTTGGTGTCCACCAATGAGGAAAACCTGGGCGACGTAATCTTGGCTGGTTGAAGTTTGCACATCTTTGGCGCCTGTGCTGCTAGGTGTGACAAAGAGAAGGAAATTGACACCAACCAGTTGTTAAAGAAAATGATTTTTGTCATTATAAAGTGTGCATCCTGAGAATAAAAGTTCTTCAGGGCAACAATAATGTCAATGTGGTACATAGACCTCATCTGACTGTTGTGCACATAGAGACAGGACATGGTGGGGAGCAGCGGCGCATGTTTAGGTAGGTTATCAACAACCCTAAAGTGGCTTTTAGAACGCAAAGTACTACATACACCTGCGGAAGGGGGCAGGCGCAGAAGGCCAGCAGTCCGTGGCTGAGTTGGCCCAGCTTTTCATGTCAACTACCACAAATGGGTTAGGAGGAAGTGGGAGGGAAGTAACGGCTAAGAGAATTCCTGGTGGCCTGCACACAAGTCAGGGCACAAATTTTAACAATAAGCTTGCACTTTGTTGTCCCTCAAAAAGAAAACCACAATACTTGGCCATTAAGGTAAGGATGTTTAAAAATAAATTTAATATTATGGGTTGCACATATAAGCACACCACAGTGTGGCGACCAAAAGAAAGGGAGGTGAAGAGCATTTTGCCCATGTTTCTTGGCACTGTGTGGACAGTGGGTTTCCTGAACGGCCAGGATGCTCACAGTTAAGTTATTTTTAAAAAACTCAGATTCCTATCCTGGGACGGCGCACCTTGAGTCCTGCGATGTTCAATGTCCCTAATGTAAAGGCTCCCCATCACACCTTAGGTGCTGTGGAAGGGCCCCTTGGCCTTCCTTTGCTGCTTTCTCAATAGCAGCAGCAGTAGCTTTAGACTGCTTATTGTACTTATTTGATTTTGATGGCATTCTTTGCAGAGGGCTTAAAAATAGGTTTTTTGGCATAAATTTAATTTAATATGAATTTTAGAATTGCTGTGCTCTTGTGGTGCACCATCAGAGGTTGATAGAAATTTGGGAGGGAATTTTTGTTAAAATCAGTTTTGATTGAGGCTTGGTAAACTTTTTTGGGTAATTACAACGCAATATTGGATCCTCAGTTTATTTATGTCATGAAAACGGCAGAAGAAGATTAGACCGGCCTGCCAGTCAGGATGTGTGAGCACCTAAAAAGGAAGACAGAATTCCAGGTGCATTGCCACTTGTACAACGTTGTATGAAGCCGCAATTTGGGAAGCAATAACTTGTTGGTTTAGAAAAAGTGTGAGAATAAACCCTAAAGCAAATCAAATGGAAAAAACCCTAGACACTGGGGGTCTCGCTGAAGGGGATTATATCACTGGGACAGTTTCTAGAGGGTTTCCAGTGGATGGGTTCAATACAACTGAGGAGACAAGGGGGCGGATCCTTGCTTGGAATTGGTGGATTTAAGACCACAAGATCCCAGTATATAGATGGCGGAAAGTTGCAATGAGTGAGTTAAATTGCCAGAAGTTTCTTGCACGTTGAATACAGTTGACAATGGTGGGAGTTATTGTAATCATCAAAACTGGTAATTCCCATCCGGTGGAGGGACTGAAAGGCCACAAGGGTAATGCCATCAGGACTTCAGCAATAAGGGTATCATTAGAGTAAAAGTTGATAGTCGTGGAAGAAATTTAATGAAAGGAAAATGAAGAAAAAACGACCAACAATTTTCTCAGTGTAATGCAACTGATCAAATAGTGTTTAATTGATGTGGGTATAAGTAGGGATTGGTCCCTTAAATTGACCTAACCCGGCTAATTTTTTGGGGAAGAGGACAGATAAACAATGGAAACCAACATTGAAGGATTCGGTGGCATGCCAAGTTACTGTCATTTTGACCTCAAACGCCTGAACTGAGGATTAACTGCATTTCCGTCAGTTGGCATGACAGCATATGGCCTGATGAGCAATGGGAATTCCCCAGGGTCATCCCACATAAAGGTGGTACCAATTGGTTGGAAACGGTTTGGGATGCCCAACCTACAGTTCCTGGTCGCCGGGCCATTTGTTTAGTCAAATGAGTTACATCAGCTGCAAAACCCAATTTGCTAGATAGGGGTTTCGAACTGTCATTTATGGTTTTTGATGATAGCATCTGCACGTCTGGGATCGTCCCCGACGATTTTGAGAGGGGTTTAGCGTCAGCGATTGTACTTCTGGCTGAGTCAAAAGAGCCAGCAATTCTGGATGATAATTCAATCTTTGTCCGTTTTTGACTATGTGGTTTCCAATCTTCAGGCTTGATTACCATCAATTTTGGACCCTTCGACTTCGATTTGATAAGCATGGTGCAGATTTCCTTAATCCAGAGGACAAGTTTGGCTGTGATGAGCGTGGGTACTGGGGCAGGAATCTGAAGAGGGAGGGCTGTTACCCTGCACTCGTCTACCACATGGGCGAGGTCATAATTGGTGATAAGGGGTACAGCCACCCTCTTCAGACCCTTTTTGTTTGGAAATGGGAAGATCGCCTAATCCACGCACAGGGGACATTCCTCTGGACTTACATTACCCTTTCCTTTTTCCAAAGGAAGGGCGCCACCGCTGGGAAACTGCATGTGGACCACAATTTTGTGCGCATTGGGAAAGTTTTTTGCTATTACAGTTGTAACCTTTTGGGGGGACAGGGAGCATCGGGGTGGGACTTATGGAATGCCTCAACCAGTTCCATGCAGTTAGCGCAGTCGTGTGCCTTAACCCAACTGTTCTATAGGCTGGATAACCTTTCCAGGCCATGAGATACTGAATGGACCTTCGAGATTTGTGGGATGCTAAGTTTTTTCCACCTCGGCCTCCTCCACATTATTAATTACAATAGGCTCAGGGTCTATGGGGACAGTCCCCCTTAAATGAGGACAACAGAGAAACGTGGAAGATGGGGTGCTGTTTCCAATGAGCTGGTAGTATTAACCAAGTTGCACCACTGCCCAAGTCTTCCTCCACTAGTTGGGGACCCTAATGCTTACTTGTGAACTTTTGGGAGGGTACCTGCATTCTCAAATGGTGCATTGAGCATAACATAGGAACCCACCATTATGTCATAACCAGGGAGTCTCTTACAATCTGTGAACTGCATGTAGTCATTGATAGCTTTAGTGAGATGCTCCTGAACTAAGGATTGAGTGGACCTAATATGCTCATCATGATCTGCGGCAGCTGGGACCTGGGGGGACAAGAAGGGTCCAACTGAAAACAAGGGGTTATATCCAAGCGTCTCTTCATAAGGATAAAATCCCACTGGAAGCGTGAATCCCGTTGTTATAGGCGAATTGAGAAAGGGGAAGGTTGTTGGCCCAGGTGTCCTGTGTGGCTGCAGCATAGCAATGCAGTTACTGGTCTTTGACTTGGTTAACTCGCTCAGTTTGTCCATCATACTGGGGATGATACGCCATGGAGCAACAGGAGGAAATCTTCAAAATAGATTTAAGTTCACTCCAAAACTGCGCCGTGAAATGTTAACCACAACCGCTGATGATCTCCTATGGGAGACCAAACATTGAAAGCACATGGCGAACAAAGAGACAAGCGGTTTCTTCTGATGTAATCATGGAAGCACAAGGGTATAAAAATAAAAATTTTGGTGAAATGATCAACCACTACCATCACCGCTGTAAACCTGTTTGAACAGGGGAGTTTGACAATAAAATCCACGGACACCAATGTCCATGGACCCTCCACCTGTTGCAAGGGGTGTAGGAGGCCATCTCTTCCTGAGAGGTCCTACTTAACACCATGTACATATAACGCAACCAGTGATCCAGGCCAGAAATTCCTTAGTTAAACGCGCCCAATTGT
Source organism: Massospora cicadina (assembly GCA_022478985.1). NCBI lineage: Eukaryota > Fungi > Entomophthoromycota > Entomophthoromycetes > Entomophthorales > Entomophthoraceae > Massospora > Massospora cicadina. The sequence continues at coordinate 148,188 of JAKSZP010006689.1, forward strand.
AAGTCCTTTGGATCAAATTGATACATTTCTTATTGCCCAGATGACCAATCATGGGAGGGTCATGATGCACTCAAAATACCTCGGCCCTGAAGAGAGGAGGAACCCAAATTCACGACCTAAAATAAATGAGGCCCTACACCAAGGAATGCAGGGAGTGTTTTTTATTTGGAAGAGAAAATTGCTCAAATAACTCCACTCCTTTGGGGCAGGTAATTTGGGCTGCTAAAACCTGTGTAATGAGAGGGGCGTCTGGAGCAAAGGCGACTGACGAGACAATGGGGGGGACAATTGATAAGATTTGAATGGCAGGGATCATGGTATCGAGGTACACTTTATCTGGGTCCAAGGGACAGTGAGCTGGGTTGCGGCTAAGAAAATTGGGAAGTACGTTAAGTGCTCCACTTACAAATTCATATTTGAGATTAAAAATTACAATTTTTAATAGGCGTGATCTTGCTGATGCGCCAATTTTTAGAGTTTGCAGAAATACAAAAGAGCTTGGTGATCCATAAGCACAATTTGCTCATGCTGAGCACCAAGAATAGATACATCCAATTAGTCAACGCTCATGCTACGGCTGCCAACTCCTTTTCAAAGATAGCAGGACTTCTTGTTGAAGAAAGTTTTGGGAAAAGTAGTCAACCAGATGTTCCAAGCCATTGTACTCCTTAACAGAACTGCCCCCACTGCCACTGTAGGAATCCAGCTTTTTTAGGTGCTTGCTGGTGCTAACCTGATGGATCCAACAAAAGAATCAATAATTTAATAAATTTAAACTAATAAGAACTTGGTTTTTTAATATTTTATTAGTAGTAACGGGGTAATAAGAAAGCAATCCCTTTCCAATATTCAATCCTTCATATTTATACTTATTTTGAGGGTCAGAAGGTATTTGAGGATAGTTTTGGAACAGCTGCAAAACATTCTGAATTAGAAAATATGCGAAACTCTCCTACTATATCGAAGGAGAGGTGAGTTACAGTTTAGGAAATTGAAAATTGAGGTTGTGGGGCAGGATGGTACATGTGGAAAGGTTTTGATGTACCACAATCAATCACCATTAGAGAAATTATTCTCACCTCGGTGGTCCTCTACCACACCTATAAAAGGGGGTGACCAACGCACAGGTGTTTGTGGAGGACTTGGTGATGGTTGGGGGAGTACCTCCGGCGGTTTCCACGAAGTTTGTTGTACAATTGGCAAAATCTGAACGTTCGATTTTACAGATATTACTGTGCGGGTTTCAAACTGGTGTTACCCCAGTTAATGGGGTTCCACCAAGGAATTTGCCAGGGTTTTTTGTCCAATCTCCCCAAGATTTTTAATATAATTAAAATTGCTTGTAATAGCATCAGGAAATCAAAATGGCTGAAATTTCCCTTTTTGGCTGAACTCAACCTAAGATATTCTTATTTTTCAGCTGCAAAGGTAAATGTCTGACATCACTCCCCTCAAGTTTTTTGGGGGCAAGTAGGGCCGAAAGAAAAGACCATATACGCAATTGATAGTGATTCTGATAGCTAGCGATATTATAGAGTATTCATTACCTCTTTTGTAGGTAATGATGCAGGGTCCTTCCCAGATTGATAGAAGTTTACCGCTTCTAGGAATGATGCGTTTATGGTAGTACAATACCATGTCAAATACTTGTAATGTAGGTATGGGAGTTCCGAGCTCATTGGCTGCCTTCCCTTCTTTTGTCACCGTTTGGCCAAATTAGACATTACCTCTGATTGGAGCTAGATGCGTTGAGCCAATCATCTCATAACTTTCTCAGGCTCCTCAACTCTAGAGGAGAATACATCCTTAACTAGGAGAGCAGGTATCCCTGGTTCTCGGCCATACAAGGCATGGAATAGGGACATTCTCAATACCCAGTGATAAATAGTCTGGTAGGCCATGAGGGCACTGGGCAAGTATTGATCCCAGTGAAGGGGATCAGAAGAGGCCATTATTTGTAGAATGGATACCAGGGTATCATTTGCTCTTTCCACAGTTCCATTGGTAGAGGGATTGTATGAATCAGAGAAAAGTTGTTGTGCTCCAATAGAGGTTGCCAGGATTTTACTACTATGGCGGTGAAGTTTTTTCCACTGTCGCAGAGTAGTACTTGAGGACAACCATGTCAAGAAAAATGTTTTGATGTAGAAAGGTGATTGTGGTCTTGGCCGTTTGGACATGAAGAGCCACGGCAACTACCCATTTTAGTGAAATAAATTGATAGCTACTAGTATAAATTTTTTCCCACTAGTAGTCTGAGGAAGGGGACATATTGCATCCAAACTAATGGTGGGGAACGGTTGTTGGGGGGTAGTGGGTTGATACTGGCCTTGAGTCTTGAAACAGATTGCTTCTTACATGTAAGGCAAGCTTCCAAGACATTAACAATCGCTTCCATCATTCCATCCCCATAGTACCAATCCTTAATCCATTTATATGTTTTCTTTGCCCCTCAATGCTCTAGGGTGGAATGAGCTTCTAGGATAGCAGGTACGCGTTCTGAGGACCGAAGGTAAGGTAGCCACTTTGCCCCACTGTTTTTATAATTTTCCATCCTCCACTTTTGTGTTGCAGGAGTGCCAGGATAACATTTTCTGGACGGGCTCATACTCATCCTCCCTTTCATTTTGGGTCATTAATGGATCATGCAACCTCTCTGCTTCACTGTTATCCAAATGAAGGACTGGCAGCCTCGTCAACCCATCAACATTTAAGTGAGGGGTCCCAGAACGGTGTTCAATCTTTATATCATAGGGCTGGAGCTTTAAAGCCCATTGAGCTAACTTGCTGTAGGGTTCTTCATATTTTGTAATCATTTTAATGAGTGTTGTCTGTAATCGCAGTGAAGGCATAACATATGAAAAGGGTGGTAGTGCTTCACAGTTAACAGAATGGCAAGGCACTCCTCATCAGTGACACTATAGTTGTGTTCCGCTTTTGACAGCATCATACTGAAGTATGATACTGGATGATCTACACTATTTTCATCTAATTGTGTTAAGATGGCCCCAACGGCATAGTCTGAAGCGTTGGTAAATAGGATAAAAGTATTATTGTAGTCTGGGTGTCTCAGGATAGGACGTTGAAGTAACAGTTGTTTCAACATCTCAAAAGTGGCTTTCTGTTCAGCACCCCAATAGAAAGGGGTGTTATTAGTCAATAAATTAACGAGTGGTTCACTGGCTGGGCAAATTTGGGGATAAATTGATGGTAATACCCCATCATCCCTAGAAATACATTAATATCCCTTAGATTCTTAGGGGCCGGCATATTTGCAAGAACTTCGCCCTTGCCCTGCATGGGTTGAATCCCTTTTTGAAATATAATAGTCAAGGAAATCTAATTTCCTTTGAAGGAGGTATACTTCGAGGGCTTCAACTTAATATTTAACTTACATAACCGTTGAAACACCTCCTTCAGGTGATCAAGATGTTGTTGAAGGTTTTTGAAAACACCATGATGTTATCAAGATAGAATATGACAAATGTTAACTTCAAGTCCTGAAAATTGTGCCCCATTGACAATGTAGAAGCAGGTGCGTTGCACAACCCTTATAGTAATTGGGTTAATTGGAAAAAACCCTCACTACAAATGATGCACATTTCTCCTGATCTTCAGGGGAAAGGTCCATTTGCCAAAGCCACTAGTCAAGTTCATGGCGGATAGGAAGTTAGAGCCAGAGAGCTGGGCCAGGGCGTCATCAAAACTGGGAATAGGAATACTATCCTTTTTTGTGAGATTATTCAATTTTTTGGTAGTCCACAACAATTTGATGACTTCCAAAAACTTTTCTCTCTCGTTGAAATCACTTTTGCAACTTATTCAATTCAAGTCTGATTCTAGTTTGATAATCTCACAGAGGAGATTAGTCTGCGCCCATGTCAGGGAGAAGTTGGGCAAGTAAAGTAAGAGGAGAAGGTGGTAGGCCCGCAGCCTCAAACAGTTGAAAACGCCCCAGAGAAACTGGCAGAATAGAAAAAAAAAATAAAAAACCGGCGGTCACTATTTCCCTGGAAATCCTCGCTTGGCAAGCATGATGCAACCAGTACATCAACACGCCGCATTCCCAACCACTCTTGTTGGTGGAATACAGAGTCCATGTGTTTCTGGACATCCAATAAACAGCTTTATGGGAAAAATTTTGTGAAGATGTGCACACAATTTTCCCAACCGTGGTGTACATTGCACCTCACTCCATGTCACGCAGTTGGCTGGACCTAGGTTTCAAAAGCAAAAAGGCAGCAGACGAGGCTGCTGCGGTGTGTGTAGTGATTGACCTCCCCAAAGGGCAATGGGTCATTGAAACCAAATGCACCAGATGGACAAAATCCAACCAAATTTTTCCTCACGTTTGACTTTTTGCCTACTACGGTAAAATGTGCCATTTTGGAGCAGCACCTGAAAGATGGTCTCACTGTATATGGCAAAATACAATCTTTCAAGATGCAACGCTTTATGCTGATGCCACACCTGTGCACCAGCAAAGCCATCGCAGTTCTGACCCCAACCGAGGAGATTGCAAAGGACCTAACCCAGATCCCGCACTCCACATATATCAATATTGAAGGGAATACCACCCACCCTTTCCGGGTAACCGTGGACAGCGCACCCCCCATCTGCACCCACTGTGACGCGTTCAGCCATAGGCACATGCATGCCCCACTAAGGAGGGCATCACATTCCAAGAGCACCCCTCAGCGGCCATGGCCAGCGGAGAGGCGCACTATAAACCAACTGCAAGCACCAAAGAGGTTTTCCCGTGGGGAGTACAAGGCTGCTACTTACTAGTAAAGCCTGTCTCCCCTCAAGAGCAAAAGAAGGCCAAGTAGGCTTGCAGGGCCGCAGCCAAGGAAGCGGCCAATGTCACCACCGCTATCCCACACTCCCAACATATGGAGGACATCAAAACCTTCATGGCAGAAGCAACTTGGGAATCCTCAACCAATCAGATTGGGAAGCCCATGCCAATTGGGCCACCCAATCTTTGCAACCAAGCTCCAGTTGAAACCAACTTGGAGTCCAACCTACCTGAAATTTCTTTGACCTGAACGTTGGTGCATCAAACTCATCGCACCACAAAAAATTTGTTCGACATCAGGGAAACAAAAAGTTTAGGCAAAAGCCAATGCGAACCTTTCTGCTAAAATTTACAAAACTACCAATAGCATTGCTGCAAACACCCACGCTGCCGTGAAGGCCTGTGGGGATCTAGAGGAGGCTAGTGGGCCCAGGTGCCCACTTCCTCACACCTAAGGTGCAATGGGGGAACCTTCACTTTAGGGACGTTGAATATCGCTGGACTCAAGGCCTCGCCGTCCTGAGCTAGGAAACTGAGTTTTTTAAAAAAAAATTTACCCGTGGATATCCTGGCCATCCAGGAGTCCCACTGTCCGCGAGGTTCCAAGGAGGCTTGGAAAACCATGCTCCTCCCATCCCTATCCTTTTGGTCAGAGCATTGTGGGGTGCTAGTTCAGAAAAACAATTTTTTCAAATTTTTATCATTGGAATCCTTCCTCAATGGCTGAGTCCTCATTGTCACTTTCTTGTGGGCTGACGTGGCACATGCTATCATCAACACCTATGCCCCAATCTGTGCATGAGAGCGTTGGGAATTTTTCTCATCGGTCAAATCCCTCCCATTACCCCCTGACCCTTTCATAGTCGGTGACATGAACTGTTGGCTAAACACACCCATGGACCGTTGGCCTTCCTCCTCCCACGCCCCTCAGGGTCACGTAGAACTTCACATTCTAAAGGCCACCCTTGGGTTAATGGAAGTGCTGCCGCGGCAAGCCCCACTGCTCAAAAAAATGACGCGCCCCCACGTCCACAATAGCCAATCAAAGTCCATGACCTGCATCACCTTAACCTTATGTCAGCGAAATTCCAACCTCACATTTCCCTCTTCCAAACAACAAAAATTGAATTCTCCGACCACCAGCTGGTCTCGATAACCTACCACCTACCTGTCACAGTGGCTAAGGCCCCACATTGGTGCAAACTCCGCCCTCCCAAACTTGCGTCGCCAGGTTTTTCCACTTGGGTGGAATCAGCAACTTTGGAAAAAGAGTTTGTTACACCGTTTTGTGTGGACCCCATCTCCATATGGTCAGCCTTCAAAGAGGATACCATCCGCCACTCTAGTTACCTCTCCTCCCAACACTCATGAGCCACATTGGCCATCATTTCGCGCACTCTGGAAGAGTTGGCACACCTGGAGTCCAACATCCCAGCTACAGGCTACAGCCCTGCATGGGGCCAGAAGTAGGCAGAAGCAGCTTCCCACCTCAACATGCTCAGAGGCAACACAAACATCTGATTTATGTTCAGTACAGGGCCAAACGCATTACAGAGGGTGACAAGTGCACCGCATATTTTTTCAAAAAAAAATTCGCACCATGCCAGAGCGTGGCCTTCACACAGGTGTGAAGATAGGATGATTCCATCACGGATACGCCAGCTGAAGTGGTAATCGAAATACAAAAGTATTACTCTGAGTTATACCAATCTGATCCAATTCAGCCAGCCGAAGTGGCAGAATTTTTCAACCAAACCCACATCTGCACCGTTTCCCAATACCTGGAAATAATGAATTTGATTAATCTAAATGAACTATGGACAGCCATCCATGGTGCACCAAATTGGAAATGCCCAGGCCCAGATGGCATTCCATATGAATTCTATAGAAAGTACTTCAAATATATATCCCCACTGCTGCTTGCCTCACTTAACCAGAACCTTCTGGAAACGCGCCTCCTACCAGGAGGGCAAGAGGCCTACACCATTACGATATTTAAGAAAGGGGATAAGCTAGACCTAGCCAACTGGCGTCCCATTTCTCTAACTAACACGGATACTAAAAATTCAACTAAAATTATGGCTAACTGTTTAGGGACTATAGCATCTGCCACCATCTCCCCAGAACAATTCAGTTTCATACCAAGAAGGTCGATTTAGACAACGTGCACTCTTTGGCTAACGCATGCCAGTCCACAGCCTCTGGGGCACTTGTATTCTTGGACCAACAGAAGGCCTATGATAGAGTAAACTAGGAATACCTCAGGTCCTGCCTCCATCAATTCCGCTTACCCCTCGCTTCATCAACTGGGTAATGCTGCTCACGGAATCTGCAACAATGGCAGTGCGTGGCCCTGGCTTCCTAACGGAAGTAGTCCGCCCTCAAGGGGGCTTACGACAAGGGGACCCCTTAGCCCACTCTAATACAACTTCAGCCTTGACCCACTACTTTGAAACGTGAATGCCCAACTCACTGGGGTCCATGTACCAGGCCAAGCCCCAGTCAAGATGATAGCGTTTGCAGATGACTGTGTGGTTGAGGTGTCTAATTGTAAAGATGCACGTGCACTTGAAGCTCTCATCCAGGAGTATTCTTGGGTAAGTAATGCTGCACTGAACGCTTCCAAAACCAAAATCATCCTCCTTGGTCGGTATCAAACCTGGTGGGCCCCAGCGACCAGTGCCCAGCCCAGCCCATCTACTCACACATGTGCTCGCCCTCCCAGCTCACCCCACACCGCCCCACTAGTGCTCCCCTTTGTGCCACGCCCTACCATAGGGCCAGTCCACCATCTGGGCGTGTGGGTGGAGGCAGGCGGGTATGAATCAGTAGTAATGGAAAGTCGTATTCTAGACAACGTGATGAAGCGAATAGCCTCTCTCAGAGCCCACCCTACTTCCCTTACTGGCAGGGTTGTTTTAGCCAACTCTATGCTCCTCTCCAAAGTCTGGTTTGGAGCCCACGCCATCCACTTCTCCCCAAGCTTTTTAAAATCCTTGTATGCCCTTCTGCAAGGATGGCTTTGGTCAGGCCGCTCACCACCAGTACGGCTAGAGGTCATGTTTGGCCCTCATCATCAAGGTGGCATGGGCCTGCTTGACTTCAAAGCCCATGCTGCTAAGATCCTGGGCACCTGGATTGCGGCTATCACCGCCCTACGCCCCCCTCCCAACACTGGTCCCGCGCGGCCCTCTCCAACTTCTCCCGCGCCTTGGGCCTTAACAATCCATTGAACCCTCACTCCCTGATGAAATACCTGGCTTCACACCCATCGGCCACATGTCCTCACGGACTAAAACCCACTACAAACGAATCCTACTCTTTATGCGGAGCGCAGAGTGGAGATTACGTATTAGTGGACATACAACCCAAAGAGGCCGCCCCTCTCCTCAGTTCACATGAGAGGTACAGGGGCTACCCATCCAAGATGGCGTGATCCCCACACTACTACATGTCCTATTCAGGCTGGACTACCTGGACATGATGGACATCCCTTACTCCATTGAGACTCAGAAGACTATTTGTAAATTTGCACACCATCCTCTGTTGCAGCCTCAAATCCGTTCCCATGTGTGGCGCTGCCTGAGGTGGGTGTACCATACTGCTGAGTGCTCTAACGCTTTACACTCATCCTGCGTCGTGTGTGGCCAGTATGAAACGCTGTTTCACCGCATGGAGAAGTGTCCTACCTCTAGAGTAATATGGCGCGAAGTTCAACGTCTGCTTGTCCAGGATTAAACACATCCCTTCAGTCTGTCAAGAGATATGTTTGCTTTATCAATGGCTTCCCCCTTCCATCCTCCCTCCATGCTCTGGTGGTTGCAATCGCCATGTGGACTATCCACACGATTGTCTTGGATGCCATCGCAGGCTCCACCCCCACCCTCCTAGAAGCTGTCCACAGATTCCGGTCTCATTTGGTGGACCACTTTCAGGTGTGGATATTTGGATACCTCCCATCATTTCACCGACAGCTGGTCTCCTCCTGGTTCCCAGTTTGGTTCATCAAATCAGACCCTTTCCTCCACACGTGTCCAATTGTGGCTACGGCCCCTTCACACGTTCCCTCCCCCTCCCCATAAGTGGCGTTCCCGCTGGCAACAAGAGATAGCATCGCTTCTCTGGGGTGCCTTCCCTGTTACTAAGTTTTGTTTCTTTTGGGTCAAAATTTGGAAGTGTCTGTCCCAGGTTGGCCTTCCTCGCAATAAATTTAAATTTAGATAATTTGATGACTTCCGTTTTTCTTTTTAATAAGCGACAGAGGGGAAGACCAAGGGCTTTGTGAGGGAACTAACAATCCTGCATCTAGCAATTGCTGGATCTCTGTCCTCATTTGCTCTTATTCCACCTTTGACTTATGGTAAGGTTTTGAACGAATAGGGTGGTCATCACAAACATTGATGGAGTAACGCCAGCCTTTCATGTGACCATAGTCATGGTCTGATTTAGAAAAGATATCGCTAAGTTCATCTAAAAAAGTATGAACATTTTCCAATTTTAATTGGGTTAATTCATTTGAAATATGAACGTTAGGTAGAGTGCACACCATTTTATCCAAAGGCAAGCCCAAATCCGCCATAGAGCCAACAGAGTGGATACGTTAAAATCTTCTACTTGAAGTAGGAAGCATCATCCAATCTCCTGGTGTCTTCAAATGATCATGTCTTTTCCAGTGAGGTTTCCCAGAAAAATGGTAATAGGTCGCTGGTAGGCTGGGTCTAGTACCCCAGGCAATACCCTAGGCTCCAATGGTCTAACGCCCTCAAGACTTGTGATATGCAACAAGCAGTGGTGTGGGATTTGGATCATGATTTTAGGGTCAACCATGCGTTGTTTTTCAGGCTTATTTACTACCTCATCGGCAACATAGAAAGGGATGCTATTCCTTACATTTACTGAATTGGGTAATTTCTTAGTGTGGCGTCCCAAGGTGGAGTAATACAAATTCATAGCTGAGAAAGGGTATTTGATCAAGCAAGAATATCTGTGCTTGCTGAGTTCTTTGTTAGATAAGACTAATGGGACTTCATGGCCAATAACAAGAGGTATCATTGCTTCATGTTTATTTTTCCCTTGAATTCAATCATAAACTGAGTGCTGATGAGCACATCATATGCATTATTGTCCAAAGCCACAGTAGAGGCTGATAAGATAAGCTTCTCAATGAGAATGGAGAGGGAAGAGTATGCCTCAACAGTATGGGTATTATTAGGGCCTGCAGTTCCAAATTGTTGTGTATACTCCAAGTCAGGAGCTAGCTTTAATTTTCTTGATAAGCTTAGTGTGATCACATTAACGGGGAAGCCAGTGTCCAGAATAGCCAATATTTGGACCATTTGACTGGCCACTTCAACTTTGGTGTGCGTTCCTCCAAAGTTAGGTGATAAAGCCAAGTTTCCTTGAACCGGAAGGTGGAGGTTAACTTTTTAGCAGTCTTGGGGTACTTATCCATGATGGATTTTATGTGATAAACCCGTTTAAGAGGGCGTATTAGACCAGATAAGAATTGGTCACCATCGCTGGCAGTGTCAATAATTTTTGGATACCCTAGAATTTAGCTGAGGTAAGTTTCCTCAGGTATGGTAGACTCGTCTACTCCTCCGCGTTCAAATGATCAGGCACTTCTACTTTTGCGGGGGCTCCCAATATGTAGCAACCAATGTCATTGTAATCACCTTTTGATTCCTCCCAGAGGGTATTCACTACAACGGGCAAGGCCACGATGGAGGAAGAGAGGATGGCCACAGAAGATTGGGTAGCCTTAGGGCGCGCATTCACTAGCTTAGCTGGAGAGGTAGGCACAGCAACTTTAATAAGCTTATGCAGGCGTATGGTTTTTACAACCTTACAAGGCGTTGATTCAGTAGAAGGAGTGATATCCTTGTTAAGTCGCAAAGGGGGAGCAGGTTTTGTAAAAAGGATAGACACAGGTGATTGCACTCCTAACTGCTCAACAAGCGGTAGCCCTCAATGGTAGGAGCTGAAGATTTCACCTCAGCATCACTTGTGTCCACCTATAATTGGAATTCAGCCACTTCAAACAAAGCCTCTTTAATGTCATAAAGATTTTTTAGTGGCTTTTCACTGTGATGATATGTTTGGCTAGAGAGGGTGAGAGGCTAGCCCAGTTAACAGGGCGGTGATAGCATCATCAAGGGTGAGCATGTTAGAGGTTAAGATCCTTTGCACAGAGAGGTAAAATCGTTCAGCAAAGGCAATGGTTGATTCACCTTCCAACATACTAAGGCGCATAAAGGCCTGTTTTTACCCTTGTAGACTCTTTTTGGATCCAAATTCAGCCAAAATAGCTTCCTTCACTTCTGCCCAAGTGTATCTAGGTTTAGGTTAGTGACAATCATCTCTTGCGCTAGATAACTTAAACAAGGAAGGGTGTGGCGCACTTTTTGCTTTTCTGTGGCGCCATCCAAAGCTTCATAAACGTATAAGGAGGTAGCAATGCTCCCTTCACCAGGGGTGAACTTGTCTTTGATGGGGAGTTTGTAAGGGCGCTGTTCAAGCTCCTCAAGGCGGGACAAATCTCTGGTTATTTGCTTTTCAAGAGCAACGAGGTTTGGTGTACAGGGAACCCCTGTAGTGAGCACCTTTTGTAGGAATCCTACTTTTTTATGTGCTCGCTGGTGCTATTGCCGCTGGGTCCAACAAAAGAATCAATAATTTTAATAAAATTAAACTAATAAAAACTTGGTTTTTTAATATTTTATTAGTAGTGACGGGGTAATAAGAAAGCAATCCCTTTCCAATATTCAATCCTTCATATTTATACTTAATTTGAGGGTCAGAAGGTATTTGAGGATAGTAATTGGAATAGCTGCAACGCATTCTTAATTAGAAAATATAAGAAACATTCCTATCAGATTGGAGGAGAGGTGAGTTACAGTTTAGTAAATTGAAAATTGGGGTTGTGGTGCATGATGGTACATGTGGCAAGGTTTTGATGTACCACAAACAATCACCATTAGAGAAATTATTCTCACCTTGGGGGGCCTCCGCCACACCTATAAAGGGGGTGGCCTCCATGCAGGTGTTTTGGAGGACTTGGTAATGGTTGGGGAGTACCTTCCGCTGGTTCCCTGAAGTCAGTCATGCAATTGGCAAAATATGATCATTTGTTTTTACAGATATTGCCCATGCGGGTTTTGAACTGGTGTTACCCAGTTAGTGGGATTCCACTGAGAATTAGCCAGGGTCTTTGGCCAATCTCCCCGAGATTTTTAATATTTAAATTTCTCATTATAGCATCGGAAATTACAAATAGCCAGCATTTCCTTTTTGGCTGAACTTGTCCTAAGACATTCTTATTTTTCAGCTGCAGAGTTAATTGTCTGACAGCCACCAATGAGGCATTGCATGCAAAGATATATGGCTTAGCAGTATCCATGTGTTTCAATTTGGGGGGACGAAAACACCTCTTTGATCAACTCAAACGCCCGATGGCACTCAGGTGTCCAATGAAAAGGCACATTCTTGCCCATGAGGGGGCGGTGCGGGAAGGCAACTGGGAAAGGGCTGGGAAAAATTACTTTAGGAAAATTATGGTGATTAAGAAACTCTATAATTGCTTCTGGGTTGTTGGAGTTGTCCTCTCACAGATGGCATCCAACTTATTAGGGGTAATCGCATACCTATCCTTAAGGACTAGTTTCCAAAGAATGGTAACTTACTCCCTATAGAACTCACATTTGGAAGGCTTGATGAAAAAGCCCACTTTGTGCAAAGCAGCCAGAACCACTTTTAAGTCTTTAGTGTGTTGTTCAGGAGTTGGGGAGTAAACCAAGATGTTGTCAATATATGCAACTGCGCAAGTGAACCAGAGGTCGTCCATTAAATTGTCAATCATTTTTTTGAAATGTAGCAGGCGCATTATTCAACCCAAATGGCATTAAGCAGAATTAAAAAATGCCTCACTTTGTTTGTATTGCAGGTAGCCATTAATGCCCTTCCATCACCCTAATCTGGTTGAAGGCATTGATGAGATCCAGCATATAGAATACATGAGATTTAAAGTTTTCTTGAAAGATAGTCTGCTCCAGGGGCAGAGGGTAGGAATTGTGAACTGTAACTTTGTTTAAGTGTCTGTAATCCACACAGGGATGGAGGGATCTATTGGCCTTTTTGGCAAAAATTATGGGAGACGCTACTGGTGATGTCTCTTTAAACAACCACCCTTCTTAAGTAAACCATCTACCCAGGTGTTAAGTGTTACCTCCTCCACTGTGTGTGGATACAACGGACAGTTGATATTCACAGACTGCACCATCTTCCTGAACACCAAATCAAATTTAGTGTGAGGGGGCAGATGGTCTGCCTTTTCAAAATTAAAGATACTTCGATAGCACATTAATTCTTTGGGTAAATTGGATGGAAAGCCTCAGGGGAAACGAAGGGAAGTAATAGAGCTGTGGCCTTGAGTTTTCTTAAGGGTGTCAACTAAAAGAAATTCTCCCTCGAGTTGATCATTAATGAATGACAACATGTTTGGCTCCAGGTGGATTTTAACATGTTATCAGCACCACCATCCAACCTCAAGATTACCGGGAACACTAAGTTTGGCATTGTGGAGAACTAATTGCAAATTCTAAACTAATATACTGAGATAGGTACTTGCCTATGGACAATATACAATGTCTGGGAGGCTGAGGAAGCCACCATCACCGAAGGACCTACATCCAGGTCCAGCTCCAATTGTTGGCTAACTCAACGCACGTAAATTTACCCACAGCTCCAGTATCCAAAGCCTCAAAGAAGATGTGTGAGATCCAATACTAATCTTCATAGGTAATAATAAATAAGCGAAGTTTTGTTTATTGGTAGATTCAGTCATTTATGTTGCAAGTTAAGAAAATACAGGTAAATCAGGGGGAAGGTTGGGGACCTTTTTAGGAGTAAAGTTGGGAAGAACAAGGGCTTGGAAACTGGCTTCTTCCATCTGGGCTTTTACTGATTCATTAATAGGTGAACCAGGATAACCCAACTCTGACGCAGGGGTAGTGACGGTCTCTGAGGATGGGGCTAATACTGGTCCAATGGTAAAAACTGCATCCGCATTGCCATTAGGTAGTCCCATCATAGAATTTCCCCCTTAAAAGCTGGGAGTATGGTGAGGGGGCATTGATAGTGGTTTCAGCATTACACTTCTGATCAACCATCCCTTTAGAGGTGGACCAAACCTCATGATGGGCAGAGGCCAAATCCAACCCTGATTTAAAGGTTTTGGAGAAATTCATCAGAGAGCTCAAGTGCGGGAGTATAATGGTTGGGTTGAACTGATTGTTACATTTTGACTCAATATTCAGATATATGAATCTCGAGTCAAAACGCTACTTTAGGGGTTTTGAGGTTCATGTGGGCTCAGCGCTGGGCTATTCCCCTCCCAAGTTATTCTTCATGCTCCTTGGGGCACAAAGAAAAGTGCGGAAGGGCTCCCCAGTAGAGCGACCTTAAAATGTTGGGCCTGCGTGATTCTGAACTCACTTCAGAATTTTCTTCTTTCTCATTTTCCACCCTCTCATGGGTCTCTCTAGTGGCCTTGGGGCCGCTCTTGCCTTGTCTTACCTGAATCCTATGGTGATACTTATTTTGTATCCTTAACAAAAAAGTTGAGATTTGATGGCGAACTGATCTGCCAAAGCTCTGGTTTATTCCTGTGTTGTTCACGGTGCCCTATATTATCAGGATTGAATTCATCAGCATGTTATTTTGGAAATAAATAAAACAAGGCTAATTTTGGGGTCAAATCCTCATTTACTAGTGTCATCTTTTTGCATTTTCAAATTTCCCTGAGTATGAGGTTGAATTGTTGAGTATGATGAGTCAAAACGCTTACCTTGAGGGAACTTCATATCAGACAAGCTTTTGGCGTTCATCCACCAATCTGAAGGCAAGATGGCGGTTGAAAATTGGGAAGTTTTTGTCTGTTACATTATTTTGAACTCATTGTGCTTTTAGAACGCTACCAGATACCCAGTTTGGCCTGACCTCAGTATTTGCTTCAGGCACCAGTTGTCAAGTAATCAGTACAGGGGGGAGCTGGTGGCTGATGGCCAACCTGTATCTGAAGTGATTGTCGTGATTCTGATATGACTGGATGATCAGCCCTAAGTCATTATGGCGAAATGGATAGGATCCACCAAGTTTAATATGATTAATGATTATTTGAGCACCTCGAGGTGAGGTGATATTGGATTGTTAGGAAATCGCTTCAAATTAGGTGATCATGAAAGTAATGAATGAAGAGTTGCTAGAACCAATGAGATACGGCGAATTAAATTACTAAGCCATGAAAGTGTTATCATCTGAAGTTGCTACAATATAGGTGAGACGAGATGATTAAGGGAGGTTGTTTGTTAATAGTTTAGAGTAAGTGGAACAGCGAGGATCCACTGTAGTTACTATACTAAATAAAAAGAGTATAGTGGGAGCAAGTGCTCCATACTATTAAATAAGTTTATTTCTGTTGTTTCAAGGACAACAATCCTAATAATATTAGTCCTATCTCCAAGTGGGTCAAACCCTGCACAAAATCACTTATGGCTAATCTCAACAATCAACTATTTTTATAACAGTGGTGCTCACTACAGGGGGCCCATAGATTAATCATAAAAACTAATAAAGAGTTCCTCAGTTGCTGGCCACGTCGTATTCAGCTTGCTTTGGCAAGGAATCATCCCAAGACACTGCAACCATTGAATATGCAGAACTAAAGCTTCCCTGGACGCTGTGATTAAATGGAAAAAGGAGTTTCTGCAAGAGGGTTGTATTGATAAGCTACCTCCATCTAATTGTGATGGGAATATCCATGAATTGTTTAAGTGATTTGAGTTTGCAGTAGAAGGAGCTTCAGATTGGCATAAAGCCAAATATTAATGTCCACCCTGGATGTTGGAAGCGCTGACCAAGTTACTTGATAACTTCCCAACAGTTCCGTTACCTATTAAAAAGTGAAGGATACTTTGCTGTGGTTGTTTGAAGGAACTTCAAGAATGGTGCAACGAAAGGCTTTCTAACTATTGGGTTTCAACATAATGAGACCCTCACTGCATTTGCTGATCTCTTTTTAGCAGAAGCCCATGTGTTAATTGGGGCATAAATTTTATCTGACTGTGACATAAGCATAGAGTTGACCTCCGCTGTGAAACCATATTGTGATTTTTTTAATACCATGGCTTTGTTTGAGGTTGACGTACACTTGCTTAAACTTGTTCAAATTCGACACCTATTATCCGCTACCTTCTTTCCACCCAATATAGAGCGGAAACCTATTGCCTCAGCTGCTAGCCTTCTTTATCTGGAGGAATTATCCATCCCTGTTCAGCGTCCAGTTGTCATCCCCTGGACTTATAATCATTACAAGCCTTACTTCCAACCCAATTGCCAACATCCGTTCACCTATTGGGAGGGTCCTGGTTACACTGTTCAATTCTATACCAACCTTTAGGGTGGCCCCTTTTACATCAATAAAGGACGCAGGTCTTATGGGATCAATTGCTTTTTTGTGTGGTCGCTCTGGGCACCTGGCTAGAAGTTATCACAATCGTCAGGTCCTGTACCTACCACTGGAGCAGTACCATCAGGGATAAGTCAGAGAAGAGTAGAGATGAGACTATCCATCTCTGCTATTCTGACCCTAAACGTCCCACTGGAACCTATATCTGTACATTCAGTGGAAGTTCCTCAGTATGATGACGCCTTCTTTTATAAGCAACCGGTTGGAGGGGTGAATGTTCTGACACAAATGCAATTTATGGACATGGAGGAAGTAGGCTCTAAGGAACAATCAAAGCCTTATACTTGTCAAATGTTTGATCACCTTTCTACAGATGAACCAGATCATTTAGCTGATGCGCTTCTCTTAATAAAGGGTAAACGTTGCCCTCCTTGTGGACGCTATTGTTAAAGAATTCCCTAAAGTGGGGAAGGGTATTATGAGCTTCCTTGGAAAAAGAGATCCGTTAAATGTCCATGTCTTAAAACAATTAGATGCATCTTACTCTGAGTGTACTTACTGTGACATTGTCGTAGAAAAAACCCAAATTTGTGCAATAACTGATACAGGTGCCCCAATCAACATAGTATCCACAAAGCTGGTGTCAAAGTTGGCATTAAAGCCTGACGTGGAGCATCATATGGTGTATGGGACTGCAGGCGCAGAAAGCACAGTCTCTGAAGGAGCATACAGCGCGCTACCCTTGCATTTTGGGTCTATTGTCATTGTAGCCCCATCCATAGTGTTACCAAACAATAACTATGACCTGTTAATTGGAACCGCTTTTATGTGCCACTTTGGGGCTGTTGTTGATATGACAGTGGAGACTTTTGAAATTATGGGGCAGCGGATCCAAATCTACTTCAATTCCAGTTTAATTCCAAAGGATTCAGTACACATCAGTCACATTAACCTTGCATACGGTGATGGGGTGGTTTTGGTTTGCTATCATCGACTAAAGAGCAGGACCTGGGCCCTTCCCCATCAAATTTATGAATATCAAGGGCTACCACTTAGAGCTTTGGGGCCTATATCTATTCCCTCTGGACAACAAGTGTACATAAACACCGAGTTATAGGTGGAAGTGCCTGCTGGGTTTTATAAGGAGGTCATTGGGCCTTATCAGCAATCATGGATTGAGCTTCACGTGGCCCCAGGCATTATACTTCTGGGACATGGAGAGATTAAGGTCTTGGTAGCAAATCTTCAGGATAAACCAATGCAAAATCCGCTAAATTCCAGATAGTGGCATATTTATATTTCATCCCAATTTAAGAGGTTTTCCAGGTTCATGAGTTCAGTTCATTGGATGAATTTGGTCTTCCCGTCAAAACACATCCTGGCATAATGGCAGTTGTACCGCACAATAATTTAATGGGGTTAATGGAAGGCCAGAGAGATCAATCAGAAGCCTTATTTTAAAATACAAAGAGTTCTTTGCTTTTGATGATCATGATTTAGGGTGCGCATGGGGAGTGATCCATTAAGTGGACACTGGGGTCACCCCCCATAAGAGCTTGGCTGATCCGCTGATCTAGAGCAGCATAAGAAGATGTCACGGCAGAAATTGATAAACTGGTAGAGAAAGGTTTGCTTGAACCATCAAATAGCCCATGGGCTTCCCCTGTCCTAATTGTCAGAAAGAAGGATGAGACCAACCGGGTAGTAATAGACTACCATAAGCTCAACAGCATTACAAAAAAATACTCATACCTTTTGATATGAATCAATGATACTTTGGACTTGTTGGAAATTGAGTTACTTCTCTGCAATGGATTTGATATTTGGCTATTGGCAGATTGAGTTAACTGTGGTGGAACAAGAAAAATGCACCATTATCATGTCAAAAGGTTCTTCAACTGACACGTATACCACAAGGGCTGTGTGTAATGCCCCGGCTACTTTCCAACAAGCGATTTACACTATCCTTGGAAACTTGAAGATGTCCTGCATTCTTGTATACCTTGATGATATAAAAGTTTTCTCCCGAAAGTTTTTTGAGCATTTTGACCATTTTGACGAGGTATTCCTCCGGTTGTGTGAGGCCAAAATCATAATAAAACCTCTGAAATGCCACTTTTTAAGGATCATCTAAAGTACCTCAGTTTTGTAGTTGATGCAACAGGGCTGAGGCCCCTACCAGCTAAGGTGGAGGCCATTTGAAAGATGAATACACCAAGCAGTAAGAGAGATATACAAGTATTTTTAGGGATGGTTGGCTACTATCACCAATTCATACCAAACTTTAGTTGTATTGGAGGTCCGCTGTTTGAGTTATTAAAAAAAGATGCCACGTTTGTATGGACAGAACACTGTCAACGCTCCTTTGATACTCTTCAAACAGCATTGATCAATGTGCCAAAGCTACGCTACCCAAATTTCAAAAAGGAATTTATTGTACAGATGGATGCATCTTTTTCCGCTATGGGGGCAGTTCTGTCCCAAAAAGATGACGAAGGGGAGGAGCACTCAGTGGCGTACTGAAGCCAGAGCCTGAATAGCCATGAGCGTTATTATACTGTGACTGAGAGAGAGTTCTTAGTAGTGATTTATGCATACAAGCAATTCAGAGTATATTTGCACAGTGTAAAGTTTAAAGTTGTAATGGATCATGCTTCATTACACTGGTTGCAGAACCTTAAGGAGCTGGAGGGTCGTCTAGCCTGATGGGCCCTTTAACTACAGGCTTACAACTTTGAGATCCTTTGCCAACCAGGAGCAAAACCCAGAATGCTGATTGCTTTTTGAGGCTACCAACTATTGCAGTTATGGAAGATCTGAGCGATATTTTGTTTGACAAAATGCTCAGCGGAAAGTACAATGATGAGCCGCCACAAGTTATCAAGGAATTGAATAAAATGCGAGCTAATACTTTCCAGCATAATGGTGAGTTGTACAAGCAGATTGGCAACTCCACAGTAAACTTTCCACAACCCTTGACTCAGCTTAACATTAGCATGAGCGCACATAAGGCAGTTGAGCATGGTAGCGTGTGCAAGAAGTTGGAATTATTGCAGCCTTGGTATTACTGGGAAAGCATGAAGTTCGATGTTCTTGATACTATCTCCTCCTGTCACCAGTGCCAAGTGGAAAAGCAGTTCCACCAGAAGACCTCATACCAGTTAGTGAAGCCACACTTTTCTTAGCATACAGTTTTCTTGATGTCGTTGGTCCTCTTCCAACAGGAGCTAACTGGTATAAGTATATCCTGGTGGCAATTGACCACTTGACCAGGTGGGTTGAGGCGTGAACCATTCAAGACCTGGGGGCAGTTACTGTGGCTAAGTTTTTAATGGAGTGCATCATTCAGCGTCACGGCTATCGCAGCTTATCCTTACCAACAATGGCACTAATTTTATCTCTCACATACTTCCCAAGCTCAACGAAATGATGGCCATCCGTCGGGTTCTAGAAACCCCATATCACCCTGAGTTCAACAGAATAGTTGAACGGGTCAATGGAACCCTGGTGAACATACTATGGAAGTTGGTTATGGATAGGCCCTGTGATTGGAGCACCCTCCTTTCTATGGCAGTGTTTGCCTACAACATTAAATGACATTCTTCCATGGGGAAAAACCCATTCCAATTGCTTCATGGATGGCACCCCACTTTGCCTGCGCTCCTATATGTTTGTGTAGAGGACAACAGTGGAATGGATCTGCAATGCTAAATGACCGCCCTAATGAATATGCTGATTAAATTACAAACCAAAGCGTTCTTGTTCAGCTTAGCCAAGAAAATCAAAGCCCGGCTGCTGATCAGGTATGGCAAAGTGGCTCAGCACAATTTAAAGATGGAGACATTTTTCTATTCCAAAATCAACATGGGTTTGGGTGGAAACACAAGTTGGCTAGTATCTGTATTGGGCCATTTGAAGTTATTGATAGACAGGTATGGATGCATATACTATCAAGGACCCCGCTAGCAGTTGGATCATCAACCAAGTGCATACAAAGTCCCTCCATGCATATGCAAAAGGAGCCTTATTGTCCAGTCAAAGGGGGGTAATGTTGTGATTCTGATATGACTGGTCGATCAGCCCTAAGTCATTATGGCAGAATGGATAGAATCTGCCGAGATTAATATGATTAATGATGATTTGAGTGCCTTGAGGTGAGGCAATATTGGGTTGTTGGGAAATCGCTTCAAATTAGGTGATCATGAAAGTAACTAATGATGAGTTTCTAGAAGCCATGAGATACAGCGAATTAAATTACTAAGCCATGAAAGTAGTATCATCTGAAGTTGCTACAATATAGGTGAGATGAGATGATTAAGGAAGGTGGTTGTTAATTTTTTAGAGTTAGTGGAACAGTGAGGATCCACTGTAGTTATTATATTAAGTAAAAAGAGTATAGTTGGATCAAGTGTTATATATTTAAAAAATAAGTTATCTCTTGTTTCAATGGCTTCAATCCTCATATTGTTAGTCCTATTGCTCAGTGGGTCAAACCCTGCGCAAAATTGCTTATGGCGTATCTCAACGATAACGTTAATTTTATAACAGTGATCATCAGTCCAAAGTCCTGGTGGGGCTTCCCCTCACCTGGGATCTGTTTGGCTTCGAGGAGCCTTGCCCAGCAGGGCCCCTCACCCCACAGTCAGCCCACCCTGTGTGAGATAACCATCCAGCCCCATGTTGGGCATGTTTCCCCTCACTGGGTGGACTAGCTTTTGTAGTCTGGTTCCAGCTCAACATCTACCGTGGAAGCTCTCATGGTGGTTACCTCCATCTATGGGCCACCCTCTTGTGGGAAACTCCTTCTTAGCAGGAAATGATGTAATGTCAGGTTGAACCAATTGTTACATTTTTACTCAAGATTCAAATTTATGAATATCAAGTTGAAATGCTATTTTGGGGTTTTGAGGTTTATGCAGGCTCAGCGCTGGGCTGTGCCCCTCCCAAGCTATTCTTTATGCACCTTGGGGTACAAAGAAAAGTGTGGAGGGGCTCCACGGAAGAGTAACCTCAAAAGGTCAGGCTTGCGCTATTCTGAACTCAGTTCAGAATTCTCTCTTCCTCGTTTCCCACCCTTGTGTGGGTCTCTCTAGCGGCCTCATGGCCGCTCATGCCTCATCTTACCTGGAATCCTTTGGTGATACTAATTTTATTCCTTAACAAAAAAGTTGAGATTTGGCGTCAAACTGATCTGCCAAATGCTCTGGTTTTTACTATATCATTCGCGGTGCCCTATGTTTATCAGGATTGAATTTTTCGGCATGTTTATTTTAGAATAATTAAAACAAGGCTAATTTTGTGGTTGAATCCTTGCTTACCTGTGTCATCTTTTCACGCTTTCAAATTTCCCTAAATCTGAGGTTGAATTGGTGAATATGATGAGTCAAAAAGCTTACCTTGAGGGAACCTCATATCAGACAAACTTTTGGAATCCATTTGCCAATCTGAAGGCAAGATGGCGGTTGAAAACTGAACATTTTCATTTGTTACAGAGATCCTGTTTGCAGAAGGTAGAGAATAAAGAAGCCAAGCTAGGGGCTTCAGCCATATTAGAAAGCAATTGGAATAAATTGTCTAAGCGCGGTACTGGGGTTTCCAAAGCAGCCAATACAATGGCAATTAGGGAGGTTGGATCCCCCACTTGTGAGGTATAACGCAAAAGTCCTCATACCCACTGATGGGCATCCCCTTCTACCTCATCCAAGAGGGCAACACCTTGTTGGGCATGGGATAGCGCAGCGGCATTGTTAAGGGCAATAGAAAAACGCATTTGCACTTTAGTAAGGGCAACAAGATCTTGGTTTAAATTTTTATAAAGGAACACTCAAATTTCCTTCTTGATTATTAGGTGGGGGAGAGGTAGTGATCCACAAGGCTCTGCCAGACTAAAGAACTTTTACCAAGGTATAGCAAATACTACCTGCAAAATCAGCAAGTGAACAAATGAACAACAAAAAGCAGGCTACTGACTGCACGTTCATTTGGTAAAGGGTAACATCTGCAGCGCCCACCTCGAAGAGAAGGGCGGAAATGGCAGGAAATAATGGTTGGTCAATTATAGCATGAAAATGGCAGAAGAAGTATAGACTGGGCTTCCAGTCAGGATGCGTGAGTACTTAAAAAACAAGCCAGAATTCCAGGTGCATTGCCGCTCATATGATGTTGTATGGAGTCACGAATTAGGAAATGATAACTCATTGGTGTAGAACAATCGTGAAAATAACCTGAAAACAAACCAAATGTAAACACCAGACACTAGGTGACTCGCTGCAGGGGATTGTACCACTGGCATAGTTTTATCCAGGGTTGCCAGTATGTGGGTTCAATACAACCGAGGAGGCAAGGGAGCGGATCCTTGCTTGGAAATGGTGGATATAAGGCCACAAAATCCCAATATATTGCTGGTTGATAGTTGCAATGAGTGAGTTAAATTGCCAGAAGTGTCTTGCACGTTGAATACAGTTGACAATGGTGGGAGTTATTGTAATCATCAAAACTGGTAATACCCATCCGGTGGAGGGACTGAAAGGCCACAAGGGTAATGCCATCAGGACTTCAGAAAGAAGGATATCAATAAAGTAAAAATTGATAGTTGTGGCAGAATTTAATGAAAGGAAAATGAAGAAAAATGACCAACGATTTTCTCAGTGTGATGCAACAGATTAAATAAAGTATGATTGATTTGTGTACAAGCAGGGATTGGGTCCCTCAAATTTGACCTAACCTGGCAAATTATTTGGGGAAGGGGACAGTTAATCATCGATGGGAACTGACATCAAATAATTTGGTGGCATGCGGATCACTTTCAGTTTGACATCAAACGCCTCACTTGAGGCTTGACTGCGTTTTTGTTGGTTGGTGTGATGGCGTCTGGCCTTAAGAGCAATGGGGATTTACAGGGCCACCCCACGTAGGGCAATCCCAATTGGTTGAAAACAGGTTCAGGATTCCCAACCTGCTTGTGTCAGTCACTGGGCCATTTTTTGGTCAGATGAGTTATGTCAGCAACAACTCCTGATTTGCTGGACCTGGGGTTTTGAATTTGTCATCAATGGTTTCTGATGATACCATCTGCACGTTGGGGATGATCCCCAATAACTTTTAGAGGGGGTTAACATTGGCAATTGCACTGCTGGCTGAGTTAAAACTGTCAGCGATTCTGGCCAATAATTAGATCTTTGTTCCTTTTTGACTATGTGGTTTCCATTTGTTGGGTTTGATTACTATCAGTTTTTGGATCCTTTGGCTTCAATTTGGTGATCTTGGCGTAGATTTCCTTAATTTAGCGGACAAGTTTGGCTGAGGTGAGCGTGGGTACTGAGGGGAATAATCTGTTGAAGGAGGGCTGTTACTCAGTGCTCGTCTACCACATGGGCGTGGTCGCCCTGGGTGACAGGGTACAGCCACCCTCTTCAGACCCTTTTTATTTGGAAAAGCGAAGATTTCCCGATCCATGCACAGGGGACATTCCCCTGGACTTAAAGGTAGGCCCAATATGATTAGAATGGATTCATACGCCCCTTCTACCATGAATGACTCAATGTCATCCTGGGTCTGGGAAGGTGGGATCACAGACATGACCATGGCCACTGCTTTGTACGCTGCTCTATGGGCCTACTTGGCCTTTTTGCAAACTTGAGCAGACACAGGTTTGACCTGATTGTAAACCCCTTCGCGCCCCAAGGGAAGCCAGCGTCGGTGTCTATAGATAGTTCATAATGAGTGTCTTCACTGCCCATTGAATTGGGGAGGATTTTGTTTAGTGTGATGCCGTCCTAAGTGGGGCAGGTGTGGGCCTTGTGGCCAAAAAGCGTGACAAAAGGTGCAGATAGGGCGCGCGCTATCCACTGTGATGCAGATTGGGTGGTATTCCTGCCCATCAATGAACACAAAAGTGGTTTGGGGGATTTGGGTCACATCTATTGCAATGACTGCAGATGGGGTGATCACAGCAATTGCTTTTCCCATTCATAGGTCTGTCATAAGCGTAAAGCATTTCATAACAAAGGAGTAAATCCCCATAGCTTTTAAGCCCATTTTGAGGTAAAGCTCCAGCACTGTGCGCTTTATTGTCGTGGGGAGAAAGTCAAAGGTTACAAAAATTTGATTTGACTTGGTCCACCAAGTGCACTTCATCTTTGACACCCGTTGCCCATCTGGGAGGTCTACCACCACACGCACCTGTGCAGCTTTGTCTGATGCTTTTATTTTCAAACCCAAAATCCAACTAACCATGGGTCATAGAGTGTGGTGCTACATATACTTTTTTTGGAAATGGTTGTGCACATCTCCATAGAACTTTCCCAAAGCGCCATTTAATTAATATCCAGGAAAACATGAACTCCATGCTCCACTAATGACAGGGGCTGGGAATGTGGAGTATTGATGAACTGGTTACATCTTACTTGCTAGGCTAAATTCTCCGGGGAAATATTCACTGTCAATTTTTTATTTTTATCTAGACCTCTGATGTCACTGGGGCGTTTACATCATTGGATGGTGCAGAGCCCAATCCTGTGCCCTTTATTTTGCTAGCCCAAATGCTACCAAACATTGGGTGCACACTAATCTCATAAAAGATATTATTAAACTTACCTAGTCTTAAATCAAATTTGTTGCAATTAGTGGTTGCAAAAAAGAGAAAAGTTTGTGACCATTTTAGATAGATCAGCAACAATAGCAAAGTTTGGAGCGTCTCTAGACAATATAAACTCCTTATCTGGGTCCACATGTTGAAGAAATGACGTAGATAGTAAATTTCACTTCACAGCCTGATATTGCATCATCCAGTGAAGTTAATTAATGTTAAGTTTTGTGCCAATTGTTTATACAAGGGTGTAGCAACCTCAGAAAGTCTATGAGCTAACTTCTTGAGGAAGGTTCATATCCCCAAAAAAACTTCTTACTTCATTTACTGAGATTGATATGGGCCAACTAAAAATCCTTCTGCTTGTCTGGGGCGATCATATATCACTTTTCAAGCATGACGCTTCCCAGTAATGTGACCTGGTACTTTAAAATTCAATCTACTTATCTTAAACGTCAAATTAGCCGCTCTAAAATGTTTACTCACTTGCTGAAAAAGATATTATGGGATGCCTGTTCTTGGAGAAAGTTAATATTGTCCATATAGGTCACAGTACACACGCCCAACCGTTTTCTTAACGCTGCAACAATATGCCATTGTAAGATTTCAAGCGCATTTTTGAAGACCAAATGATATGACCCAAAAGTCAACAATTACTTTACTGGTGTGGAAATGGTAAAACAAACTACTCCTATTAAATAGAATTTGGTTAAATGCATTTTAGAAATGCATCTTGGTGAAGGATTTATCTTTGTCCATATATTTGGTGATTTGTGCTTCCATAGATATGGAATGCAAGTTGGGTATGGTAACATTATATAGTTTATCATAATCCATATAAGGGGTGTAGAGCATTGTCTGTCTTTCCACAAATAGATGCGGTGAACACATGAGGAAGTTCTCTGGAAGATAAAAGCCATTGGCAATTGTTCCATGGCCTAAAACTTCTGAGCTTCCTCCTCTCTGGGCGTTGAGGAATAAATGTAAGTATATGCAATACAAGTATGATCTGATCTTGAAATTGCAATTAAAATTAAGAATGGTAAGGTAAAGCATTTGCTGTAGTCGCATCAAAAGATGGCTTTAGCCCCTAAAAACAGGGACGCAAATAAACATCGAATGTGAGCTTGAGAATAGGCGCAAAGATAGGTTTTGCACATTTATTATTTTGGCAAGTCTCTTGTGGTGTCTTCTTTAGCCATAGGAATCTCTATTAATCAACAGTTTGTATGGGATACAAAATTTCGCCTATAAATTGCTTTGATATCAGACAAGAGCCACTACTATACTTTTAAGATAAAAAATCATTACCTTATTAAGTTCCAAAATGTGGTCATTAAAGCCATACTTAACAACTTAATTTCAACAGTAAACAGTACTTTTCAGTGTTGTATTAACCTGTCAGGAACCCACCCTAACCATACCACCAGGTAAGTAGTGTAATTTAAGGTCAGTCAGCCAGCTCAATCTAAAAAGTAACTCTGAGGCATTTGTATCCGCCAAAATTGGCATTAAGAATTTTTTAAGAGGTGAAGATAGAGTAATAAAAAGTACAAAGTGCCAAAATACTCTTAATTCAGAATGAAAAGTGAAATTAAACTCAGTAGTAGGATCCCCTTCAGGCATTAAAATGCTTTAAATAAATATTTTCTATATAACTGAGGTAAGCCAACCAGAGGGCAGACATTACTGAACTAAAAACTTAAACTAAACTGATGTAACTAATTAATTAAAACAAAATGCCCAAATGAGCGATTGAATGAATAACGCTGAACAAAACAACCAACCAGGTGGGCAGCGGAGACCGCTTATCCCTATATGGCAGAAGGGGAGAATTGGGGGAATCGTCTTCAGCAGCAGCTATCTCTTCCCAGAGTAGGGGGCGTGTCAAGGCAGATAGTAAGGGCGTCAGGCATCACGGTATGTGGTTCAATATCTTAGATGATTGGTACTTCTGAGTAGTTGCCAACCATAAAAATGGCAGTGATATATTCAGCTAAAGCTTTTTTGGCTTTAATGCGGGCGTCTGGTAGTTTAATGAACGTTGCAATGTTGCTTTGGGTAATCTTAGCTTTTGGATTCCATGCTACAGTTACCACATTCTAGTTAGCGTCTGTGATATTTTTATGTGGTTTTTCACAATAATCTTACTTTTTAAAGTAAGATTTTTTGGAGATAACAGGAAATGGAATTCCTCCTGCAAGCACTGCCACTAATTTGGCTGCGTCTTTGCGGAGGGGATGGCAATCTTGTGTGGCTTCTGCTTATACTGCAATCTGGTGGTCACTGTGGAACGGTTTGACGTTTGGATTTGGAGCATATAAACGAGGGGGGAATTCTGCATCTCATTTTGCATTACAAAACTGGTCAACTTGAAGCGATGGTTCTTCAATGATATTACTTGATTTGTCAAATCTTCCAAAAACTCCCATGGGTTCACGTAAAATTAATTGAGGAGTCAACGTATGTTTGAGGATTGGTTGATTTGTTGGGTGTTGCATGGGATCATACTGGGGTCCAGTCCTGTGCTTGATTGGGTGGATCGGTTGTGGCACTGGGGCGAGGGGGAGGCTGATTGGTGGCTGCAAGTGCAGCTGCAGAGACAGGTATTGGGGGAGGGGGAGGTAGGATCATACCCATGCTGAAACTTGTACGGGGTAGGCAGCAGATTGTTGGACGTTGGACAAACTATTAGTTCCATCAGGAGCTGCTAGATATGGGCATTTGCATTTTGAGTGGTCTAGCATGAAACAGGATGTACAAATCATCTGTCCGCCCTTGACGCAGGACCAGAACGGATGGTTGGGGGCAGAGGGGATAGTGGCATGAGGGGGAATTGATGGAGCAATTTTTTTCATTTCAGGGCTGATCCTGGCATACGCCCAAGGCACAGCAAGGCGTGTGGCCCCATTTGGGTCCACAAATTGCAAGATGGGGTTAGAGCCATAGGCTGCCAAACTTTCCATCAGCTCCTGGTGGAGCACCTCAGGGGGAAGGTGGGTAGGCAAACCCATGAACTAGACCACCAAGGTGGTGTTCATTGGGAGCCAGGTGTGTGTTGTTGGGAGAGGTGTATCCTGGAAGACCAGAGGCACTGTTGCCACAGTGGTAGCATTGACTTCACAAGTGGAATTGAAATCAAAATACCCCTTATAGGGGCAGAAGTCAATAAAACAGTCAGGTGTCATCACTGCCTGAGCCATTTTGATAATGACTTGGTCATTGTATGGTTTAGTTTCCCATATTTGACCCTAAGGCTGAAATGAATGTTGCTCCGAGGGAGCACCAGGGGGCAGTGGGGCACTGCTTAGGTTTGAGCTAGGTGGGCGTCAAGATCCTTGGGAGGAACGAATTGTCTCTGGGGTTGGTATGACTGGATGAGCCAGTCCAAGCGCGTTTTCTTGTCAGATAGAAAATGGAGGGTGGAGTTTTGCTGCTGGCCTACACTGGGGCAGCCGGCGGGGAATCCAATGATATTGGAGCAAACCTACAGTGAGCAAGTAAATTTTAATTTTTATTAACCATATAAATTGCTCAGAAAGTTATGCCGAACAAAAAGAGCGCCCCTAAATAAATAAATTTCTTAAAAAAGGAGTAAGATAGTTCATCACTCTTAATAATTGAAAATTTACATCCAAAGAAAAATCAGCAACTGGGCTTCTCATCCCTAATTGTATTTAGATTTTATTTGGGGAAGGCTGATCAGGGGATGGACACTTCCAATAAGTAAACTAAACTAATGAACCGAGTTTAACAAACGGAAGGCACCCCAGAGAATAAATGCTATATCCTGTTGCCAGCGGTAACGCCAAGTGAAGGAAGGGGGTTACATATGTAGGGGCTTGCACGACTATTGAGCACATATCTAGGAAGGGCTCTGAAGCGATGAACCAAAATAAGAACCAGGATGAGACCATCTGGTGGCAACGGAGTGAGAGGTACCCAAACATCCAAGCTTGAAAGTGGTCCACAAGGTGTTACTGGAACCGGCATATAGCTTCCTGGAGGGTGGTAGTAAAGCCTGAGATAGCATCCAAGACAATCGTGTGGATGGTCCACATAGCGATTGCAACCACTAAGGCATGGAGGGAAGGTGGTAGAGGGGATATATGGACAAAGCGAAGATGTCCTTAGACAGGAAGAAGGGCTGTGACTGATCATGGCGAAAGAGGCGCTGAACCTCATGCCATATCGCTTTTGAGGGAAGGCACTCTTCCAGGTGGTGAATCAACGTTCCATACTGGCCACACATGACGCAAGATGAATGCAAAGCGTTAGAGCGCTTGGCAGTACGGTTTACCCATCTCAAGCAGCGCCACATATGGGAACAAATATGCGGCTGCAGAAGAGGGTGGTGGGCGTACTTTTATATGTCTTTCTGGGTATGAGGAAGTAGAGGACGTCCAACATGTCCAGTTAGCACTTTTGCTATGGTAGGGGACCTCATGGGTATCACTTCGTTCAGAATGGGTAGTCCTTGACTTCTTGGGTGAACTGAGGAGTAGGGCGCCCCATGTGGGCGGTGTGCCCACTGAAGCAAATTCTCCACTCAGCGTTCCACATGGAGTGGAGAATCCTTTTTTAGTGGGGCGACGTCCCATGTGGGCTCGCAGCAGAAGGGTGTGAGGCGGATACTTTACCAGATAATAGGAATGGGCAGGATTAGTGAGGCCCAGGGAACGGGAGAAGTTAGAGCGGGCCGCACAGGACCAATGCTGGGCTGATATCGTAGGGTTGGTGACTACAGCGATCCAGGTTCCAAGGATTTTGGCGTCGTGGACCTCATAGTTGAGCAGGCCCGTGCCACCACTATGGCGAGGGCCAAACATGATTTAGGCGCACCTGCAGTGGGCGGCTTAAATAAAGCCACCCTTGCAGAAGGGCGTATAATGATTTTAAGAAACAAGGGGAAAAAGTGATGGCGTGGGACCCAAACTAAACTTTAGAAAGGAGCATAGAGTTAGCTAGCACTACTCTGCCTGTAAGGAGGTCTGACGTGCTTTGAGGGAAGCTATGCATTTTGTAACGTTTTCCAGGATATGATTTCCATCACCGTTGAGGCGTACCCTTCCTCCTCCAGCCACACCCTCAAATGGCGGATAGTGCCAACGGTGGGGCTTGGAACAAAGGGGAGCACAAGTGGGGCGGTGTGGGGTGGGCAGGGCATGCGATCTCATGAGAAAGTTTTTGAATCAGGTAGAAAACGGGGCGCTGGGGACCAGCGGGATTGCTCTGACCAAGGAGAACAATTTTGGTTTTTTGGCGTTAAGTGCAGCATTGCTTACCCGGGAGTAAACCTGGATAGTAGCTTCAAGAGCACATGCACCATGATTTTTAGACACCTTAACCACACAATCATCAGCAAACGCCAACATCTTGACTGTGCTTGGCCTTGCACATGGACACCAGTAAGGTGGGCATTCACATTTTGAAGAAGTGGGTTAAGGCTGAACTTATATAAGAGAGGGCTCAAAGGATCCCCTTGATGGAGGCCCCTTTGAGAACGAACTATGTCAGTGAGGAAGCCAGAATGCGTACAGCCATTGTGGAAGATTCCATAAGCAACATCACCCAATCAATGAAACGATTTGGAAGGTGGAACTTGTGGAGGCAGGCTCTGAGTTAATCCCACTTGACTCTATAATAGGCCTTCTGCTGATCTGAAAAACAAGTGCTCCAGAAGCCGTGGATTGACAGACGTTGACTACGGTGTTTATTTTGTCCCAAATGGACCTTTTTGGGAATGGAACCAAATTGTTCAAGAAAATGAGAGCTTAAACAACCCTATACGGTTTGCCATGATTTTAGTAAATACTTTTGTGTCTGTGTTAGTAAGTGAAATGGGGCACCAGATGGCCAAATCCAGCTTATCCCCTTTCTTGTACAACGTTATTATAAAGGCCTCTTGCCCTCCAGGAAGGAGGCGCATTTCCATAAGGCATTGGTTCATAGAGGCAAGCAGCAAGAAGAATATTTGAAATACTTCTTATAGAACTCATAAGGGATGCCGTCTGGACCTGGGAATTTCCTGTATGGTGAACCGCAATTGGCAGACCAGAGTTCATCCCAAGAAATTAAATTCATCAACTCAAGGAAAATTGGAAATGGTGCAGATATGTGCACTTCCAAGAAAATTGTCCATTTTGGCTGGCACAACTGGATTGGAGCGATACAATTTGGAGTAATAGTTGTGTACTTTGATTGCCACTTTAGCCAGAGTATCTGTGACGGAGTGGTCTGGCCTTCACACCTGTGTGCAGGCCAAGCTATGGCACAGTGCAAAGAATTTTTGAAAAAATAAGCAGAACATATATCGCCTGCTGTTATTTACTTTGCTTTATACTGAACATAAACCTAATGCTTGTGTTGTCTTACCAGTGCGTTGAGGTGAGTGGACACTTCCCGCCCACTTGTGACCTCGAGCTAGGCTGTAGCCTGCTACTGGGACATTGTTTTCCAGATGTTTCACTTCTTCCAGCATGCGCAAAACGACTGCTGAGGCAACCCATGAGCGACATGATGAGATGTGTTGAGCCTGGCAGATGGTGTTTGCTTGAAGGTTGACCAGTTGGAGATTGGGTCTGCACATAACTATGTGGTAAAATTCCGGAGCCAAGGTCTCAGCGTCCACCCATGATGAAAACCTTGGTGAAGCAACCTTGGTGTGGCGGAGTTTGCACCACTTTGGCACCTGGGCCGCTGGATTGGACAAACAGAAGGAAACTGATACCATTCTGTGGTTGGATAAATCAATTTTAGTCATGGTAAAAAGGAAAATTTGGGATTGTATATCAATGGCATGAGAATAAGGTCAATGCAGGTCATAGACCTTAGCTGGCCATTGTGCACAAGGGGTGAGACATGTTTGTGAGTAGCAGTGCATGATGTGGCAGAGTATCAAACAACCCTAGGGTGGCTTTTAGAACGCAAAGTTCAACACGCCCCTGTGGGAGTGTAGGCTATGAGGGCCAGCGGTCTGTGGTTGGGTTGGTCCAGCAGTTCATGTCACCAACAACAAATGGGTCAGGGGGTAGTGGAAAGGATTTGATGGTAAAGAAGAACTTCTGATGATCTCATGCACAGATTGTGGCATAATGTTAATGATAGCGTGCACTTTGGTATCACATGAAAAGGTGGCTATAAGGATGCAGCTGTCGAAGTATGATGTTGATAAAATAAAATTTTAAGCTATGGGCACTTAAACAAGCACCCCACAGTGCGGTGACCAAAAGGAAAGGGAAGGGAGGAGAATGGTTGCCCATGCTTCCTCTACACCGCACAGACAGTGGTTTTCTGAATGGCCAGGATGTCTATGGGTAAATTATTTTAAAAAACTCAGTTTCCTAGCCTGGGATGGCGAGGCCTTGAGTCCAGCGATGTTCAACGTCCCTATAGTAAAGGCTCCCCCCATTGCACCTTAGGTGCGAGAGAAAGGGCACTCATGCCCTTCAGCCTTCTCATTCTCAGCATATTGCTGTCTGGAAGCACGGGTATTTTGTGCTATGGTATATGGTTTGGTATGGGAAGCTTTAGCTGTGGGGTTCTCATTGGCTTATGCCTTCTGCTTTTCACCCACTATGGGACGAATTTTTGGCGTTGTGTGCACTTGCGGTGCACCATCACATGAAGGTGGAATTTCAGCAGAAATATTGTTGAGTACCTCAGATTCAATTAATACTTGGTAGCAATGGTCAGGTGAAACCAACTCACCCATCAGGTCTTCAGTTCGGCGGCCCAATCTGATTGGTGGAAGGATTTGTGAGTTGCTTCCACCATAAATGATTTGATGTCCTCCTGGAGTTGGGTGGGCGGGATCACGGATGCAGTCTTGGCCGCCTCCTTGGCCACCGCCTTGTGGGCCTGCTTGGCCTTCTTACGCTCTTGTGGGGATACAGGTTTCACTTGGATGTAGCACCCAAGCGCCCCATAGGAAGGCTGTGTCAGTGTCTACTGCTGGTTCATAGTGGGCGTCTGCACCACACATTGCTTCCAGGATTATTTCTGTTTGAGTAATGCACTCCTTGGTGGGGCAGGTATAGGCCTTGTGGCCAAAAGCGCAACAGAAAGTGCATATAGGAGGTGCACTATCCATGGTTACCCTGAATGGGTGGGAGTTTTGTCCATTAATTTCTACAAAAGCGGTGTGAGGGATTTGGGTCAAATCTTCTGCTATACCCAAGATGGGGCGAGAACAGCAATCCTCTTGCCTGTGCACAGGTCCAGCATGAAGGTAAAGTGCTTCATCTTGAAGGATTGGATTGCCCTGTATTTGGCGAGCCAAGCTTTCAGATTGTGCTCCAGCACAGTGTGCTTGACTGTAGTAGGTAGGAAGTCAAAAGTTACAAAAATTTGGTTCAAATCAGTCCAGTGAGTGTGCTTCATTTTGACTACCCGTTGACCATCTGGGAGGTCCACTGCCACTCACATTTTTGTGGCTTCATCCGCCACAGTTTTGTTTTTGAATCCTAGATCCAGCCAACTGCGAGGCATGGAGTGTGGTGCGACATACACTGCATTCAGGAAGTGTGTGTACATCTCCACAGAAACTTTTCCCAAAGCACCATTTGCTGAATATCTAGGAACACACGCACCCTGTGTTCCACTGATGATAGTGGTTGGGAGTGCGGCATATTGATGAACTGGTTGCTTTGCGCTTGCCAGGCCAAAACTTTTGGGGAAATGGTAACCACTGGTTTTTTACTATTAATTTTATCTATACCACCGGATTCACTGGGGCGTTTACAAAACTAGTTGATGTGGGGCCTACACCTATGCCCTTGACTTTACTCGCCCAACTTCTAACCGACATTTAGTGCACACTGATTTCCTCAAAGAGATTATCAAACTTACCTAGATTTGAATTATATATGTTGCAAAAGGGTTTGCAACGAGAGAGAAAAAGTGTTTCTCATCCTAATTGTATTAATACTATTTAGCCTCCTGTTTGAGGTGTATAATGTGGGTTGGTAAGGAAAACTTTCTATGTTGTGATCTGATACACTAAAGTTTTATTAATACTAGAGTTATAAAAAATAAAGAGGTTCTATTTAAGCTTATATATAAGCTTTTAACTCACCTTTTGTTTCCATATGAGGAACCTTAGATATGATTACTTGTTGAACTTTGTTTGCCATTATTATAATGTCAAAACCCCTTTCTAACAAAGGCTTAACTTGTTTCAAGAAGGGATTGCAGGTTGGAGATTAATCATAATGTAAAGTGATTGGTGACATAGTGCTAGACTCTTGTTGATCCTCTAATTTCGCCAAAAGTTATGGTATACTAGCAAAGACCTATGCCATTTTCAGAGGTGTGGTGCTGATTTCAGGATCAGAATTTAAGGGGTTTAAAGTGTGAAATACATGAAAATAAAATGATATAACTAACTTTGGTTGATTGTTAAAGTTCTAATGAGGCCAGCAATCACATGATGAAGTTGATAGAATTGAGCTTTTGCTGGACGTTTTTTCCATTTATACCAAGTGTCAAAATTTTTAAAAATGACGCTTTAATGAATTCACATACTGGTAAGGCTGAGCCTGACCACAGAATTCATACAAATAGGCCAACAGAGGGAAGCACACCTTATGAAGAGAAAAGAAATATCGAAAAAATTGAGGGAAGACAGGTCAGTTTGATGTGCTTTAAGAAGGCGTGTCATACTCTAAATTACTTTTATATACTTGACTAAGCTTTAAATACTATAGTAACCCACTCTGTTACACTTGGTAAGAGTTGACGTAGTAAGTTGGCAATTTCAAGGGGAAAATAAGGCTTTTTAAGTGTAAAGATAAAAACTTAATAATATATAAGATAACATCATCTTAATAATAAAATCCTGTGGTTGGTTTCTTTAAGTATGACAATGTTGCAGAGGGTCTAAAACCACTACTTATGTGAAGGAAGGGTAGGGTCTCGCCATTGGCTATGGTCAGAAAAACATCAAGACATAAGTCAACCAAAACTTACTAACATAGGGTAGTGGGAATTATAGTGATTGTTGCAAATGGTTAACATAACCAGTTCATGCTTAACAAGAACCTTACTCTGAAAATGGTTCTGCAAGTATTGTAAGTCTCAAGGTGGCATCCCTACAGCTGGATTGGGAGGATTTCACTTCTTGAAAAAGGGAATCAGAAAATTTGGCCCTACCACTCCACTTTGAGGGAGACCTCGATCATACTGTAGATGTGTGCTATGTCTGCACCATCCCTGAAAAGGGCAAGCTTGCCATTCCCCACTTTATCCCTGCTCCCAATTCATACTCACCTCAAAAATATTTCTCTCATGTGTTGAGAGATCTCTAAACTTTGGGAGCAGGGATGCTGGGCCCAGGACAACAAAACCCCACGCCCAACCATTCCAAGTCGCCACCACCTAGGTGTCGCCTGCCACTAATTCTAATCTCACTTGTTCTAACGCTATCCCCTGAAATTGTCCCAAGGCAGGTTTGGCTGTTGAAGAAAGGGAAAGAGGTACCAAGCCTCAAAAAACCACTTCTTGCCTCACCCTTCAACTGTTACAAACCTCAAGCTGCAACCAATAAAAATGATTAGTTATAGCTTAAGGCCTACCTCTGAATCTGTCCTCAGCACCAATCCTCACTTTTTTGTGGCTCAGCTCCATTTTGAGCTTAACCCTGTATTTTCAAAAATGTGGGCCTCCATACCAACCTGTTTCCATTTTTGAGACGTTTAAACTAAGAAGCAAAACCCAAGTCGCTCAGTCCCACTTTTCCTAAATTATAAACTTTCTGAATTATACTAGATTCTAAACAACTATCATGGTCTTTTTCAAAAGGCAATTAACCCTAATTTGGGTGAGGGTAAATATAATTTCACCACCCCAAATATACAAAGAGGTTTGTCAGCTGGTGGGGCCAGTGCTGATTGATTTCAAAGTTTACTAAAGTAAAACAAAATTTTTCCTCTAACTAAAATTATGAACTTTTATTACGTCCTTGCTTTTAAAAAATCTAATATAGTAGGCTCCCCCACGCCCTCCCCTCTTGGTGGCTTAGAAAACCTGGCCTGAGTACTACCCCTTGTATGCAGCTCTGATAGCAACACCACTTGGGTTATTAAGACTTTCACGCCATGCAACTAACTTCCTTCACATGAAGTTTCTCCCCTCTCACGGCTAAAACTGCCAAAGACCTGCAACTGCCAATACCAGAGAATTTGTTAACCTCTCAGCCCCTTTTTCACCTGGGGCTGCTCAGTCTAGACCTATGGTTGTCCTCTCAATTACTTTTAGTGTGTTTTTGGGACCTTTGGTGTATTTT
This sequence comes from Massospora cicadina, assembly GCA_022478985.1. NCBI lineage: Eukaryota > Fungi > Entomophthoromycota > Entomophthoromycetes > Entomophthorales > Entomophthoraceae > Massospora > Massospora cicadina. Next base: position 184,321 of record JAKSZP010006689.1, read on the forward strand.
TAGATTTCTTTACCTCACATTTCATCTAGATCCTCTATTTACAGAGTCATTCTAATGGTTGTGCCCTGACATTATGTGCTGTTGTTGTTTTTTGAGAACTCAATCTGCAGCTCAGTCTAACTTTTCTTAGCTGCTCGCTGATATAATCAACCAGCCATTGACATATGTAGCTTCATCTTAGCCCATAACCTAGGCGATACAGTTGCCTTTACATTTACTCTTACCCTCACAACTCTTTCCATGCCACTTTCATCCTCTGATCCTTTGGTGCACTATTAAACACCTGTGTCAAGTCCTTATTGGCCGAGCCACAGAACCTCCCCCTCAGGCTCAGCTTGTTCTACAGCATTCAATTTGACCCTGAAGAGATATGTCCCAGGCTACCAACCAAGGCAGTGAAGCAGGTTTTTGATGTTCTTAATGAGTTCCGGCTGCGTCTTGAAGCTGAGAAGTTTACAAATGCAGCCCAGTCTGAGGCTCAGAGTACTCTGGCTCCATGAATGCCCTAAATGATGATGCCTGCAAGTGTTCAAGAAACCTTCTCCTCTAACATCACCAGCTGGAAGCCAGGTGTCCCTAATCACATTGATGTCACCTGCACTTTCTCCCCAGGAGCAAACACTACCAGGCTTTAACAGCTGTTTGCTATTAAGACTTTAACAGTTGGGTCAAACTGATCATCACTGTTTTACTCGAAATTCAGATTTCCAAATTTTGAGTTGAAAAGCCATTTTTGGGTTTGAGGTTCATGCAGGCTCAGCACTGGGATGTTCCCCTCCCAAGCTATTCTTCATGCTCCCTGGGGCACAAAGAAAAGTGTGGGAGGGCTCCCCAGAAGAGCGACCTTAAAGGTTGGGCCCTGGCATGATTCTGAACTCAGTTCAGATCCTTTCTTGCTTCCCACCCTTGTGTGGGTCTCTCTAGTGGCCACGGTGCCACTCTTGCCTTGTCTTACCTGGTATCCTGCAGATTACCCAATTTTCATCCTTAACAAAAAATTGAGATTTGGCAGCAAACTGGTCTGCCAAATGCTCTGGTTTTTTCCTGATGTCATTGTGATGCCCTATCATCAGGATAAATTCGTCAGTGTGTTTAGTTCATTAATAAATTAAAACATTGTTAATTTTGGGAGGAAACCCTCACTTACCTGTGTCATCTTTTTGCATTTCCAAATTGCCCTACATCTGAGGTTAAATTAGTGAATACATGAAGTTGAACTTACAATAACTTGAGGGGAAATCATATCAGGAAATCTTTTGGCTTCAATTTTGAGCCTCTGATCCGAAGGCAAGATTGCAGTCAAAAACTGGGACGTTTTGTCAATTTCACTCTCCCGTCTTTCAGCCCTTTACCCCCTTATTGGCAAGACCAATCCCTTTTTCTGGTCCCCTGCCTACCAGCAGGATTTGATAACATCAAGTACACCCCTGTCAGAGCCCTCATCCTCCGTCATGCAGATCCTTTAAACCATTAATTGTGGCCTGTGATGCCTCTTAAGTGGCTATTTGGGTGTTTTCTGGAGCACGATGAGCTTGGCACCCTATTGCATACTTTTCACAATTTACAGACACTGAAAGGTTGGGCTATTTATGATAAGGAGTTGGTTACAATTGCATGATCCCTCATGACCTGGCGTTACCTCCTCCAAAGGGCCCCCCTTTAAGTCAAAGCATAGAACACCAATAATTTCTTACTACTGCAAACCACAGAATTTTGCTACTACTGAGCGTGAATCTATCGTGACCTCTCAAATTTCACTTTTAGATATGATGTTATAAACTTGGACAATTGGCTTCAAATATTAAGAACTGGCTCTACTGATAGTTTTGAAGTTAACTGCACAGGTTTGGATGTGCACAAAGCTTTTTGATGGATATCTATGAGGGATGATAGTATGATGACTATTATCCATAGTTGAATAATTTAATAAGAGATGGTCAAATAAATTTTTAAATTTTATTTGAGGTGGGCTGATTGGTTATGATACCGCACCGATGAGGGGAAGTGAAGAAAATGGGAAAGGAGAAAAAAACCTGAAAATAGCCATGCGCGGCATATGATAGGCCAGGAACCCATGGACCGCCTTTGCTATTCGCTATCTCAGTTTGGGGCATTAATGCACCAAAAAACACAGTCATAATCGTCCCCTACCCAAAGTTCACTACTGGGGTCAAATTGGGGGGGCAGAGGTAGAGGTCCCTATTCTACCACTGGGGTATCCTCCCCCGAGATGGTCCAACACTAAGCTTGGAATAATCCACGATTACTATATTTGACACTTAGGGGCTTCTTACCTATTCTGGGTTTAACAATGAACCTCAGATTCAGAGGTTCTGCCCTAATTTGTCATGCTAAGTCAGCATATCCACATAAAAGGTCTGCTTCTCTGAGGAATCAGATACTTACTCTTTATACACAAAAGAGTCCAGTTATTGTTCTGTAACAATGATTAACTGAAGATGAATAGAACTTATCAATACTACTTTTGTCTCTCTTTTTAATAAAGTTACTAGGTAATTTATAGAGTGAATTTGGCGCCCAGCACCTCTACTGGCGCTTCAATCATGAAACGGCAGCCGTTGATTTAATTTTTTCCATGACATCTCTACTGGCGATTGTCTTTCTATTGGGGATAATTCCTCTGTCAGACATCCCAGAGACCTAAAAAAGGAAAGATCCAGAAACGTGTCCCTTTTATTACCAAATTGATCACAACAAACCCGCCCATCTGGATAGCAACCTGCTTAGGTAATGGGAATCTTTTCCCATTATAGCATGTCACAAACCAACTGATTGATTCACTAGTTGAAGGTGGCATCATTCGCCTCACAACTGTTAATTAAATTGCCAATAAGTAGGTGAAGTTTGACAAATCATAATTGGTACACCTGATAGAATTAGTGATCAACTATCAGATACTCCAATTCTTTGGAAAC